>JAFFST010047288.1:5387-15760 GCA_022414735.1 Noturus placidus | reverse complement strand
ATACTGTTCTTCCAGTTTCACCTCTGATATGACAGTTGGGTTATAACAGTCTAAAATAGTTCTTAATTACGAACTACAAATGACATCAACAAGTCTAATTAGATTAATATAATAATTACTATCTCTACAAAGTATTGGTCTACTTACTTATTAATTACTTTCTAAATCCCAAATCATCCTAAACCACTTGAACAATAATGAGAGACAAGAAACTGCACGTCTAATGCTTTCAAATAAACAATATACAACTGCATGAATTATTCTTGAATTGACCAAAGTGTGTAACTAGAGGGAGGTTACATTAAAAATATACCTTTTAAAATGTGATGTTAAATCCACTATTGTTTTATACAGAATTGTTTTATAGTCTTGAATTAAATTACAGTATTTAGATTACTTAGTAATTAATTACACCCAACACTGTATAAAAGTAATTACAATGTAAACTTATGCATTGACTCCAGCAGCTATTTTCTCCCAAGCTAACTCTCTGTCCTTTCTCCTCTGTCTTTTTGTCTGACGCTGTTGCCATGGTGACTCATAATATCTGTGCTCCATTGATAATGGCTTTTTATAGTTGTGGTGCACGCGCTTAACTCAGAGTCACTCAACTTAGAGTTGATTGAACTCACTCATTTCAGCTGTTCTGTAACCGAAAACTCAGAGTTTCCCAACTTAGAGTAAGTCAACTCAGAGTTGATGTTTTAACTCAGAGTTGGTTGAACCTCCTTCGTGAAACGGGCCACAGGTCTGGAAAGAAGGGCCTTTCGTGGTTTTTCCAGAGCTGCAAAAGAACCACGCAGTGCTGAGACACTGCAAATCCACTTAGAGGCAATTTTACAATTCCATCATAAACACTAATAGTTCGTATCCAGTAATGGTTCTTGGTATACGGTAGATTTACTAGACGTCTTTATAATTAAACACGGAACTGTCAATGAGAATAAGAAATGTTTTGGTAATTTTGGGGACCAATTCAGATTTTAATTCTGCCAGGGACTATAATTCTACCCAGGATGCTCTGCAGTTCTTAACCACAGGGCATCATGAAGATGAGCCAAAAGACTAAAATCTTACTCACTGGGAGCCTTTCTCCAGTCGTAAGGTGCCCCTTTGACATCTCCGTCTCTGGTGTAACCCCAATCCACCATGGCTTGCACTATATTGAAGAAGTACCTTCCTGTAATGGATAAGAAAGAAACAAAAAACGCAAGCATGAGGACAACCGTGCACAGGTTCTCAGCACAAACTGGTGCATTTGTTCTTAGGTTTCATGGAGCTTGTTGCAGTGAACTGAAAGACAACAGTTTCTTTCAGATCCGCTAGACATTTTGCATTTATTTGACAGAGTGTAAGAGAACCACCAAATAAATAAAGAAACCAATTTACTAAAGCACCCTGAAGCTGTTTTTCACAAATAGCTAGTGAGGGCCTGTGACACTGCTGGAAGTGTAGCCGTTACTCACCCACGCTTTGTTTACTCGGGTCGAGGTACTCCAGGACAGAGGTGCTGCCAAAGCCAGGCACCTGGATGGACACGCCCGGAGGTGCTTCGGTACTTCGAGTAGTGCGATTGTAGATCAGCCTGATGCACAAAATGAGGCAAATATATATAAAGGACTTGCCTACTATGTGTACAAACAGTTAGCACACAAGAAATATTCCATAAATGCGTATAAAACAAACATGTGCATAAGCACGATGTATTTAAAAATAAAAATCATCATACCAAAAAGACTGTGCCATCACTTATAAAGGGAAGGTATTCGCTTATAGTAGTAGTTCTAGGGTATCAATCTGTAGGGGTTCTCTCTAAAGTGATTCAGTTCTGTACTCATTACCGTTTTCCTTTACAGATTTTCTTTATAATACGATTTAATGCATCTCCATAAGCAGTGAATGAGAGCATGAGACAAATGCATCATGCCAAAGAAACAAACATCAGCGCACAAAATCAAATCAGTGAAACTTTACACCCTACTTAAAACAGCAGTGAAAGGAAATCAAATGATTTATAAAAATAAAAAATGAAAAAACAGAAGCAGGAACCAGGTGGCTATTAACCCTCACATTTTTAGCCAGTTGCAGTTACTCAGTTCCTTCTGAGAAACCAAAGACTGAGCACAGGTATCACGATGAAAGCTTACAACACAACACATTCTGATCCAGCCAGTGAAGTGCAAAAATAACTCGCTGCTTATTTCCACATCTGTGTCTGATGACATACAGAAGAAACGTGAGAACAGAGTATGAAGTTGCTAGTATGGACGTGAGTCACGGCTTAACAGTGTCATAGACTTCCCTAAACTACATAAAGTCAAAGACAGACAGACATGCTGATTTTACATCACATGCAATACTCAGGGTTTAGGAGAACGTCCCAAGTTTCCCCAATTGGAGGTCAGAAATTCAGAGTTTTAGTCAAATGCAGGATAAATTTACATACAGATGGTCTAAAGTGAGCACATACACACTACACGACCAGAAGTTTGTGGACACCTGACCATCACTCCCAAATGGGATTCTTCCCCAAACTGTTGCCATGAACACAAATCCCTACAGCTAAGCTCAATCATCTATTGGAAAGCCTTTCCAGAAGAGTAAAGGTTATTAGAACAGGAAAAAGGAACTACATCTGGAATAGGATGTTCAAAAGGCACATAGGTGTGATACTCTGTGTCCACAATGCTGTCAGCTTTTCATTACACACCCAACCTGAGGTGTGTAGACGGTGCAGGTTTGCCTACAAAACTTACCTGTGTTCTAATAATAGTTACCTCATATTATCGATCCAGCAGTCGATGGCCACAGGAACCAACAGCTCCAGGTTCAGCCACAGCGTGAAGTAATCTGTAGTCTTCTTGTAACAGATATAGTGGACGACACTAGGTTTATCCAGCTTAGCCTCCAGCTGGTTCCCGAGATCACCTGGAACTGCAGAGAATGAATGAAATACCCAGTTACAGCCATTCTCCGAGAGGAATCCAGCAAGGCTGCTTGTTAACGACACGATTTCTACCATATTTTTGCACAGTCATGGACAAGCCTAAGGGTAGTGGTTATAGTCTTGTTAATCCTGTTGTTCATTTACCAATGACAGCATGTCCCGATGTGTTTCATTCCAAAGTTTTATTTATTAAAGCATGGCATGACAGTTAAAAAAAAAAATTATAGTTATGTTTAATGTTGTGGAACATGGACATGAGCCAAGTTAGTTACTGTTACACAACCATTCCCCCACCAGCCTCTCTTTTCAACTCTCTATTAAAAAGAGAAAGAAACCACAAAGTGCAAAATCTTCTGTTCCTGTGGAGGAAAGCTTCATCGGACTGTGTTCCTTCCCTGAACACTAAACATCTCCTCACAGAAAACAGATCAACAATTACAGTTTTAAATATCAGGTTATATAGAACAAGTCCCTGTATAAGTTGTAGGGCTGGGCGGTACAGCTAAATTTTTTTGCATGATATCATGTTTGAGATAATTCGGCGTCGATAATTATTGATAAATTCAACAGCACTGTACATGTGAAGAGCAATGCGCATGAGCACTTCAAATCTCTCGCAGCTTATTTCTCTGTACTTGCCCGGGACATGTTTTTTGGGGTTTTTTTTTTTGCAAAGCTTACACACAACAGTGTTCTGATGCTGGTCAGATGAAAAGAAACCAAAAACAACTGCCACACTGGTGAGCGGACATATCCTTTTTATCCACAATCTCCTCAGCAAGCTCTGAATTCATTTTCGCATGCGAGCGTGTGTTCTGAGGTCACGTGGCGATGCTGCAACCGAACCCCACAGATACGCAACTGGTTATTGGCTGGTTGCTTGTCACTCATAGTGCAACCAAACTTCTGTTTACATTTTATCGAGCGTTATACAGAACATTTTTTCTATCGATACCGATAAAGGTGTATCGTTGATAAACACCGATACCGTTTTATCGCCCAGCCCGAATAAGTTGTCGCAATAAAATACAAAAATGAAGACATTAATATAGACCTGTGATTTGCCAGGCAGCTGGCACTACTGTCAGAGCTGCTTGCTATTCTAGAAAATTAATCAGCACTTTCTGAACAAACAGAATCGAGAATTTAACAGTGCGGTGTTGCAACAGATTTACTGCTCAACTTTGAGTTTCTCTCTCTAGACATGCATGTTCACATCTAATAACATCAACAAGGAGTCTGATAAGAAGGTTGCCTCATTATGGATTAAGAGTTAAAAGGGAACGCTACCATTTTAAATTGTGGTCACACACTTCGATTTCACTCTTGAACGTCAGGTTATCGGTTCCCTCTGTGTGCTGAGGCAACAGATTTAAAATGAAGCATTAGGATAAACTCACCCTGACATTAGCACGTGTTCAAACAGTGGCTTATGTGCTCGCTGAATGCTAGATAAAGCATCCAAGATATCGGAGTTGACTTTTGGTAAAACAACTCATTGAGGTTTAACTTCTGAGCACGGAATCATGCCTTATTGTCGGTGCTGCCCTTTTCATTATAAATAAAACCCCACAAATCCATTTTAAAGCCATTTCCTTATTCTATATTTCGACTCTTGTGTGCTTATGTTTTGGGAACATTTACTCTAGTACTTACAGGCCTCAGAATATTAAAAAAAAAATAAATAAAAATAATAATAATAATTTATAATTAAAGAAGAGTAGTAAAATAATTAAGGAGTTGGGGGGTTGATTCCCACCACTGCCCTGTGTGTGCACAGTGTTTGCATGTACTCCCTGTGCTTTGGGGTACTCTGGTTTCTTCCCCCTGTCCAAAGACATGCATTGTAGGCTGACAGGCCTTTCTAAATCCGAATGTGTGTACGATTGTGTCCTTGTACCCTGTCCAGGGTATCCCCGGCCTTGTGCCCAGAGTCCCCCCGGATAGGCTCCAGGCTTCCCTGGACCCTGTGTAGGATCAGCGGTACAGAAAATGGATGGATGGATGAAGGATGGATGAAAACACAAATACTTGCCCCAGTGTGGCAACCTATGGGTATCAAACCAAGGATTAGACTATGGCTAAATCACATTGTGACAATACCACAGCAATGCCTGGCCAGGGAACGTGGGCAAAATTACTCTCTCCCCTGTCAATCACAGCCAAACTAGCCAATCCCTGGCGTCTGTGTACAAATATATGAAGACAATGGTACATAGTGCTTTTGTCATGCTGCATGATCAGTAGAGGTTGGGATCATGTGTCTTCAAGGAAGCAGATCCTTCACCCTCCTGTGGTGGTAGAGGTCATATGATGGCTGGTGTGTGTGAATTGGGGTAAATATTTTAAGTTAAATTGCTTTAAGGGCAATTCTCAGATGTAAAATAAATACGTGAAGTGTTGTACTTATCCATGAGTTTATAAATTAGAAATAATCGACATATAGAAAAAAAATGGAAATAAATGATGCAATGCTACGGTTCGTTTTGTATGCATTTAAACACTGTCATGAACGTCAAAGGATGCCAAAAGTCCCCCCCCAACTACTTCTTATAAACACTGACACCAAATTGATTTAAATATCCATATTCCTGTCAGTAACCGTACCGTTTGTGACCGTGATAAGTCTATCGAGTTTTTATTATCGTCATTTAACAATTGTCGTAACATCTTTTACCTCTTATCTGCTCTGTGATTCCTTGTTTCGCTTTCATTTAACATTTAAAGTTCCCTCTTTATATGTAGTATTTGCTGCGAGTCTAATTTTGAATCTAATATGCAAAAGACTTGCTCTAGTCCAGCATGTATTGTTGTAAATAAACTCTACATTGTGCACCAGTAGTAAGAACGTGCTTTTTCCTGTCTCCCGCATGTGACTGGATGTCATATGAATCTCCACACAAACAAGGCAACTCGAGGACAAACTGAACATCCCTTTTTTTTTTTTCTTCCTTCCCTCGAGTACATTATGTCTAAGTCCCACAGTCCATGTGAAACTGGGTTAGTTTGTAGTTATGGACAGATTAAAACACTCAAACTAGACTAACACAGCTGATTTAGCTGCAAATGTCATGCTGATGTTACTATTTTCTACTATTTCGTGATTGAATCTAGCAGGCGGGGCGCACGGTGGCTTAGTGGTTAGCATGTCCGCCTCACACCTCCAGGGTCCGGGGTTCGAGTCCCGCCGGGGCCTTGTGTGTGCGGAGTTTGCATGTTCTCCCCGTGTGTCGGGGGTTTCCTCCGGGTACTCCGGTTTCCTCCCCCAGTCCAAAGACATGCATGGTAGGCTGATTGGCGTGTCTAAAGTGTCCGTAGTGTGTGTATGTGTGTATGTGTGTGTGTATGTGTGTGTGTGTGTGTGATTGTGCCCTGCGATGGACTGGCACCCTGTCCAGGGTGTACCCCGCCTTGTGCCCAATGCTCCCTGGGATAGGCTCCAGGTTCCCCCGTGACCCTGAAAAGGAGTAAGCAGTTGAAGATGGATGGATCTAGCAGGCAGGACTTTGACAAGGGGTCACAGGTAGTTTTTTTTTTGTTTTGTTGTCATCTTTGTGAAGTATATGTCACTAAACGTTTAGTGACATTTTCGCCGCCACCGAGTCACGCGCTACTAAAATAAACAAGTCAACAAGTCGTAAAGCAGACGGATAGGACCTTTCAAATCGGTGTCGTGAATAAATACCTGGTTTGTAAATGCATCAACTTACTCAGTACCACAGGAGGTCGGTCCGAGCAGGGCTTCCCATCTGGACATTTTAAACTTCGGCACTGAGCGAATGAAGCTAAAAACAACAACAACAACAAGACGAAGAAGCCGGGCTGGCTCAAACAAACCATCTTCCAACGAATCATTTCTCGGTTACACGGGAAAAAAACAACAACGGCTCTGAGTCGGGGACTAAACCGTTCGGCACCAAAATAACACCATTGTGAAAGATAAATAAACTAACAAGCTGCTAGCAAGGTATGAAACTAGCTTACAATGAGCAAAACAATCAGGACAGACTCGCCTCAAGACTGTCGAAGTATTTAACGTCGAGCTCAGTCTGCGGTAACGCTGGCCGATGACATCGATTCCAGTGGGCGGGGCTATGAGATAGCAGAATCGATTAACGATGCCAGTGGGCGGGGCTATGAGATAGCAGAATCGATTCATATTTAGCCGACATTTATTCACTTAGCAGCAGATTCTTTTTTTTCTGTGAAGTGCTTTAAAGGTGAATCAGAGATCATAAGCACGGACAGTGCTATTTAACACTGAGTTTCCAACCGCTCAGCAGAAACAAGTGTAGGATATTCATTTATACCATAGGGCAGGGGTCTGCAACGTTTTCCAGGCCAAGGACCCCCAAAATGATGGCGAGATGGAGCAGGGACCATCTAATTATATATATTGTATGAAATTCTGTTATATCAAACTGGTACCAAAACTTTTGCGACCCCCATGCAGTACCTCCGCGGACCCCCTAGGGGTCACAGACCCCTGTTGAAGACCTCCGCCATAGGGGAAATTTTTTGCAAAATGTCTTCCAAAATTTTTCCTGGGAAGTGTTGCAGACCAACCAAGAAATGGACGTCCATGAACATCCACTGAAGAAGGCAGGACACGGTTGGGTTTCTGTATGTAGAGTATTGGGACTCTGTGTTTATATGCTGGTGAGCAGGGTGATGGGAAACGGAGGAATGTGAGCCCCTTACCGGACAAAAAATTCACACCTCTACACAATAACACCGGTACAGAGATAAAATGGACAACACAAGTAATGATTTTTTAAAAGTAAAACACCATATACAACTTCTACAATACAATTAGACAATTTAAACCTAGTAGGTGAAAAAATAAATACTTGTGTATAAACAGCAAATTCTTAAAGCCCTCAGTGATACTTTCATATGAGTCATTAACCACTACTGTGGAGTGTAACATCACAAATAAATTTAATGCTGAACACAGACACCGAAAAAAAGGGCGACAAATTAAATTTTTTGGCCTCTGTTAAAGAGAGTTAACACACCGGTCCCAAGCCCGGATAAATGGGGAAGGGTGGGGAAAGCAATGGCAAACTACCCCACTACTTCTGCCGAAATGCTTTGTGGATCATATCGATGAAATATGTGGAGAGTGTTGACCCATAAAGTGACCGAAGGTCGGTCTCGACTAATAGGTGATAGAGAGAGAAAAAGAGAGATAAACACTGTTACTGTTGGCAAATGAATGTTGTTTAGGTAGAATAATGAGTCTTTATTGGGCACATATACATTACAGCACAGTGAAATTCTTTTCTTCGCATACCCCAAACATGCCAGGAAATTGGGGTCAGAGTGCAGTGTCAGCCATGATACAGTGCCCCTGGAGCGGAGAGGATTAAGGGCCCTGCTCAAGGGCCGAACAGTGGCAACTTGAAACCCAGACCGTTTGATCAGTAACCCAAAGCCTTAACTGCTAAGTCACCACTGCCCCAGAATAACACTCTCCACGCCGTGCTGTTATACAAACGTAATGTACTTTGGAGGAGAGTGGCACTCTGCTTTCGTGTCATGAAGTATCACACCCCACACAGCATGCATTATTTTAGTATAACCGCATAGTCTGTCATGTGTTTTTCCTTACTTACCCATTCATATTTAGTAAGCACAGGGTTGCAGTGGATCTA
Source organism: Noturus placidus (assembly GCA_022414735.1). Taxonomy (NCBI): domain Eukaryota; kingdom Metazoa; phylum Chordata; class Actinopteri; order Siluriformes; family Ictaluridae; genus Noturus; species Noturus placidus. The sequence continues at coordinate 7,156 of JAFFST010047288.1, read as the reverse complement.
GAGACTATCCCTGGAACATGAGGCTGGAAAACATCACAAGTCACTATGCACACACACACACACGCACACGCCCGCACACACACACACACACACACACACACACACACACACACACACACACACACACAAACACACACATCCACACAATTCATACCCAGGGAAAATTTTGCATAGCCAGTCAGGTGGGAACAAACCAGAGAACCTGGAGGAAACCCACACAGACATTTTGGAGAACAGTAACCTGAGCTTGGGATCAAAAAGAGTGAAACAGGGATCCTGGAGCACTGACAGGAAGGACTACCACACCCCCTGTACAAGTTTAAAGGTTTGCATATATTGAAAAGAGAAAATAAGAACATATGTGAGTTAGGTTTCACATGTGTTTCTTCATCACAAGTAACAAAAACGGTTTAAAAAAAAAGGTGTTTGGAGAGGAGGGAAAGATCACTTCTGCACAACACCTCCTAGTGGCTTTAAATATTAATATAGTGTCATGATTGATTTTTGTTGTTAATATTAAAAAATGTATCTTATTTAAATAACTACGGTTTAATGTCATAACCAACTATATCTTTAAACATTTTTTTGAATTTAATTCTTTTGTTACAAGATAATATCAAAGTTAAAGCAATTACAGCATTACCATGATGCTGCATTTGAATTATAATTATGAATAGTTCTGGTTAGAGGGGAGTGATAGCAAAGCATGTTTATATCAAATATACTAAGGGTGATTTGAAGTGTTTAACATATTTAAGAGATTGGCATCCTGTCCAGGGTGTACCCTGCCTTGTGCCTGATGCTCCCTGGGATAGGCTCCAAGTTTCCCCGTGACCCTGAAGGAAAGGATAAGCGGTATAGAAGATGGATGGATGGAACATTTTTCAGAATCTTTTGAATTACCAGCACATTCTTAGTATACAGTGAGGGAAAGAAGTATTTGATCCCCTGCTGATTTTGTACGTTTGCCCCTTTGACAAACAAATGATCACTCTATAATTTTAATGGTTGGTTTATTTGAACAGTGAGAGACAGTATAACAACAAAAAAATCAGAAAAACGCATGTCGAAAATGTTATAAATTGATTTGCATTTAAATGAGGGAAATAAGTATTTGACCCCCTCTCAATCAGAAAGATTTCTGGCTCCCAGGTGTCTTTTATACAGGTATTATATAATATACTGATATTAGGAGCAGACTCTTAAAGGGAGTGCTCCTAATCTCAGTTTGTTACCTGTATAAAAGACACCTGTCCACAGAAGCAATCAATCAATCAGATTCCAAACGCTCCACCATGGCCAAGACCAAAGAGATCTCCAAGGATGTCAGGGACAAGATTGTAGACCTACACAAGTCTGGAATGGCTACAAGACCATTGCCAAGCAGCTTGGTGAGAAGGTGACAACAGTTGGTGCGATTATTCGCAAATGGAAGAAACACAAAAGAACTGTCAATCTCCCTCGGCCTGGGGCTCCATGCAAGATCTCACCTCGCGGAGTTGCAATTATCATGAGAACAGTGAGGAATCAGCCCAGAATTACACGGGAGGATCTTGTCAATGCTCTCAAGGCAGCTGGGACCACAGTCACCAAGAAAACAATTGGTAACACACTACGCCGTGAAGTTCTGAAATCCTGCAGGGCCCCTGCTCAAGATAGCACATACATGCCCATCTGAAGTTTGCCAATGAACATCTGGATGATTCAGAGGACAACTGGGTGAAAGTGTTGTAGTCAGATGAGACCAAAATGGAGCTCTTTGGCATCAA
>JAFFST010047287.1:7845-20636 GCA_022414735.1 Noturus placidus | reverse complement strand
TGTGTCCCACCTGTTGTTGATTCTTCACAAAAAATTACAGTTTTATATCTTTATGTTTGAGGCCTGAAATGTGGCAAAAGTTCGAACAGTTTCAGGGGGCCGAATACTTTCACAAGGCTGTATATATATTGCACAAAAAATATATATTTGTAGAGTAGTGTATTTCATATCCAATTAATGTTAATATATAAAACAGTTGATATTATATATTACCAGTTTGATGATCAGTGAGGAAGTGGAAATGCGTTTGTTAGTGGTGTGTGAATGTGAGACTAAAAGGAGGCTTTTTAGAATACAGTCGATGTTAATATGAATTAATAACATTCAATAAGTTAAGAAATCTTACTTTAATCTTCAGAATTTAGTTCATGTCTTAATGTTAATTAAAGTAATGTGTTTTCTGTTTATGAGACCAGTTACTGTGAAACAACTTGTTGAAATGGAGAGAATAAAGATTTTATTAGCATTTCCTTCAGAATTGTGGAAATAATTATTATTCTTTTAAAAGAAGGCATAAAAGGCAGAACTATTGGTATCGGATATCACTCTGAATAATCAGTCATCAATATCGGCTGAGAAATTTAGTATCGGTGCATCTCTAGTATATATTAATACAAGGGAGACATTACACAAATAAAGGACTGCATAATAAAAGTGCTGGAGAAGATACTATATTAATAATGATCAGAAAATTGTACAGAATTAATCACTTGTGAGCTCACTGTCCTAATTTTAGTTAAGTAGACATGTTGGGTCAAATTCGCACTGTGCAACTTCCATACAGTGAATGCTGCCATCTTTCATCTTTAATTTTCATCTTTCTGGCTGCTCCTGGAAATCTTCCGTTCACTTGTGGTTTCAGATGGGGTGTGAGCTAGTTTTACACTCTTAGCTCTACCACCCAGCATCACTGAACCGCTCCAGTCTGAGGTTAAAAGGCAAAACAAACAAACAAAAAAAGGGATTTTCATTTTAATTAGCATGCAACAAACTCCAGGTGTGGAAGAAAAAAAGTACAGCTCAATATGTTCTTGAGCTTAAATTCCAACCTGAGTAGCCACTGAGTTTAAATCTTCCACAGCAGAGGTGAATTCTCCATTGCTTACGAACGTTCTCTTTCATGAGGCAGTGGAACAGAAATATAAAAAAGCCTGAAACAAATACAAATATGTCTGGTAGGTCAGCAGGATTGTGATTACGTTAAAGTCTATCCTGACACGAAATGTCTGGGCTGGTGCACAGATAACAGGATTTTTTTATTATTGTGTTAGCTATAATATTAAGCAAAAGCATACAATGTCAAATCTCATGGTTTCACAGAGTTTACGTAGTTAAGAATTTGGCCACAAAACAGTAAAGATGTGAGAAATCATACAAAGACAGAACTTGTCTACCAAGTCTTTTTCTTGTGCATCTCATGAAGTTCTGCTAACTGAAAGTGATTGTTTACTACGGTACACCGTCATTTATCCTTGTTTTTTTGTGACTCCTGCTGATTTCTTACCTTGAAGAGTATTGAGGAGTGAGAAGAGGTAGAGGAAAGGGACTCGCATCGGGCCCCAGGTGAAGAAAGCCAGCATCCAGGTGAGACCCAGCAGAAAGGTGAGGCTGGCCACCACACGCATTTCATGCAGCATTCTGCTGCACCAGCCTTCTTCTTTACTGAGCTGCATGCCTCGTATCTGCATCAGCACCACACCCAACACGCTGATGTTGCAGATCAGGATCAGCACCACAAACGCCACCACCGTCACATAGAATGCCATGTCATTCTGTAACCAGCAGCTGCAAAACACAACAGGAGGATGTATAGAGGTGTTTTATAGAGGCACGTCTGAGTCAAGATTTCCATGTATATAGATTATAACACACTTACAAAGATGAGAAATCTTCAGCTGGTGTTTGGGAATGAGTGCTACCGTAGCAGTTTTTATCCACAGCAAGCATTACACTGACAATTATTAGAGGTAAACCTGTAAAGAAGCTTTCAAATATTAACAGCACCCAGATATAATCATTTTGTAACCTATCCATTTAGCTATTAAGTAACATAGACTACGGTTACATGGACAGCAGTAATATAATTATTGACCTTATTCTGAATAAGATGATATTCTGATTAAGGTGTTTACATGAGTCGTGTTTAGAATATTCTTTTCATGTTCCTGTTTTACATGTTATAGAATATAGATGGATTAGCGGCACACGTCATTACGTCTCCACGCCACACTGTCTGACGTTCCTTCCAGAATTTCACATATCGACATATAGTTCGTCTTCGTTATGGTACTGTATACAGTTTTGGGTGTTTTTATTTTAATTTTTACTAAAGCTTCAGGTGCAGTTAAATATTTGTCTATAGCAATAAATGTGCAAATAGACGACTGCTTGAAGCCGTGGGCCGAGCCCGAAACCACGTACTTACCTACTATGTAGTAGAAAAAATATGTGTATCTCACCTACTATACAGTAGGTCAGTACGCGGTTTCGGACGCGGCCGTACTCTCTTGTTTGCCATTAAACTATTGAGCACTGCCATATGTGTATGTGTGCTGTCACAAAATGCGGTGAAAACTCCCACATGATGTTAATAGTGTGATTAAGGTGTGTACATATCTGTTATGCACTTCGATAATGTGACTAAAACAGGAATACTCCTCATGTCTTAATTCGATTTATGTTTACTTCGAGTATGACATATGACACTATCATCAATAATCGCGGTTTACATGGTAGCTTCTTAATCAGAGTATCATCTTAATCGGGTTACTATTGGAATATTGTTGTCCATGTAAACGTGCCAGAGTTAAGCTGCTCTGTGTCTTCCCAATAGCTCTGCCATCACACAGAAACTAGTGGGTCCAATGGCATGTGGAAAAGCATTATCAGAGATTTTAGAGCACTAACAACACAAAACACAGGCTGTGTACTTGACTATGTTTTCAACAACCGCTGCATATTTTGTGCTATGTCTCAAATACATATAATGTGATTCTAAGCTCCACTATATTTGTCTTTGCTTTCATTCAATTAATTTGATAAGGAACCCATACAGTATATCCTCAAAAAGTCTCACCCCATCCAAAAGCACAAAATTTAAGGATGTAGGAGGGAACATAGACATTAAAGACTTTCACAAAAGCCAGGTACATGTTGATCGCCTCTAATCCCATCCAAGTAAATGTGGCCAGGAAAAAGTAGTGAAGAATGGCAGCCACGGCAATACAGAGGCCATAGTTGTTAAATGAAGCAAGCCAAGAATTAATCAGAAAAAGCATGTTGAGACCCAGCATGGCTCCTGCAAGATTGATAAGAATCTTCGATGGGTAATCCCGCCGCAGCTTTCTGTAGAATAATAGGAAATAGAATTAAGGAACTAGAAATCTATCACTTCATACTAATAATTGAAAAAAAATTAAAAGTGTTAACTCACTCAAAGGCCATATAAGTCAGCAAGGTGATGCCTAGAAAGAGAGAGGACAAGCCACAGCCCAGATATGTAATAATTGTGAGAATCATGTCATCTTTGGGGTTTATTGGAGTTTTGGATATATCCTGGAACACAAGACAGAATAAGAGGTGGGATGTTATGGATTTTAAGCAGTTATTCAGTATATTCAATATACTGTATATTAGAATATGCACAACGTCTGCTTACCAGCAGCACTCCAAAATGTGTGAGGTGAAAACAGAGGCAAGATGTATGAGTGGCGTTGCTATATTTAACCTGGCATCCATTATCATCCCAACCACCTTTTCCGTCTGTCACACAGACAAATACATCATGAAATAAACTGCAGATTCGCACTGATCCCATGGATAGATTGATCTCATGAATAGACTCACCATTCCTCTCGAAGTTCCAGTAGACACACTGGACCATGTCATGGTCCTATAAGAAAGGAAGTGTAGATGTGTGACTAAAATGAATTTAAGGACAACACTGGGGAAATATCATATATGCAACTACAGGAAAAGATGACTGGCACATTACACTTGCAATTAGAGATTAAATGTTGTTACAGACCTCTTTGTGCTGAAGATGAAGGAGAGTGATTACGACTGGGTCCCTCAGGTCAATCACACTAGCATTGGTCACACTGGCAGAAACCACGTAGGAATTTAGCACCAGGCTACTATTATGGTCCTACAGATAGGATATTCAAGGGTGACTCCATATATTCCGTTCCTTTTAAAAGGGTTCTTGTCACGAGGGTCATATCCATAAGGGTACATTGTTCATTTAGCATGTAGCTTGTATCTTTAGTATGTAGTACATTTCACCTGACAGTGTGAATCTGTATCAATGAAACTACCTTTGAAACATTTAAAAGTACATTGTTAGAACTTTAGGGCTATAGCTTATACCTTATATGTTTTAAAGGTGTCTCATTGACAAGCAATGGTATAGTTTTTTTTTTTTTTGTTATTGTTGTTGTTGTTTTGTTAAAGAATGTAACATAACACATTTCAAGAACATAAATTAATGAGGATAAGAAAGCATGGACGACCTTGATATTGATATGTGCAAATTGTGGAGGTGGCTGTTACCTGGAATAGATTTTCTATGCCATAGAAATGAAACTGAACACGACTTCGTTTGCTCTGGGGGAAGAAGGTCTCCAGGACAACCGGTAAGGATATGGATACCACAGTGCCACTGTCAGACTGCTCAGCAAAGGTCTGGCTAATAAATATCTGCAATGGAGAGAGAAAATATCTATTCCAGAACATCTTTTTCAGTGCTGTTGTTAAATAAGTGCAGTATTTATTCAAAAGGTTATTTGAGGGTCTCACCTCAGGAGGAAGGCCTGTCTGAAATGAGGACACTCCAAATGTGAGTCCTTGGAAAAGCAATGGATCTAGATTGATGAGCTGCAATGCCAATGAAGGAACCGTGGTGTTGTGATAGTCTCCCGAGAAATCCATCCTATTTCCTACTTGGTTAGTAATAGAGAGAATTCTGAACCCCAGAGAAAAAGAGAACAGAGAGAAAACAGGATATGTAACATCTAAAGGATTCAGAAATTGTTTACAGCTTTGGCTTACTTGGTGTACCTGTGACACTATCCAAATCATTGTACTGATGCTTCATGATGTTCACATGTCACCAGTAAGATAACAAAGATGCAGCCTCTTCAAATCTTTCAACTAATTTAAAAGCAATTCGACCACACATGCATCATTCTAAGAGATTACATATAACTCTATACTTACTTATTCGTGGCTTCAGCAAGAAAAGATGTGCAAACAAAGAGATCTGAAACCACGCTTATAATGTCGTTTGCCAACTGAGTGGTCATGATACCGACATGTGCGACATCAGACAATTTCTGCAACAGAGTGTTCAGCTGAGATGTATTCAAGTCCGTCTGGTTCTGCAGCAAATTCTCAATCATGTCCACAACATCAGCCGAATTGCCTGGTGTAGATGAAATATAGAAGTTTTTCCAGATCAGTTGAGGCAGATGTCCTGAATTTATATATTTCTGTAAAGCTGTCCATTTTTAACAGCGCTATACAAATAAAACTGATTTGAATTGCGTTGTATAGATTGAAGATGTCTAGCTTAAGAATGAAGAAAGTCTAAATACAGTGCTCTCCAGAATTATTGGTAAAAAAAATAATGTATACATTAACCATTACATATTATATTTTACTCTTTCTACTCAAATAGTCTGTGAAACTATTTATCCTTCTCACAATAAATAATTCTCATTACAGCCATGTTTTAGAAAATACACATAAAAATATATATTCACTAAAGGCATTTGCTAAACCCCTTAAGGAATTGTCAACTTAATAAAACAAATAAAATAAAATGCTTAATTTGCTCTCATTCTCCATGAACATTGTTGTTGCCATTAACCATGTTTTGTTTCCATTGGGTATACATTCATACTGGATATAAATTTAAATTTATCCATCGAGTACTAATATATACTGATCGGAAGGTCATGAGTTCAAACCCTAGCACCGCCAAGCTGCTACTACTTGAGCAAGGCCCTTAATCCTTAACCGCTCAGATGTATAAATGAAATAAATATAAGTTGCTCTGGATAAGGGCGTCTGCCAAACACCATAAAATTTGCAGACATGTAAAAAAATGCCTTCGTGATGCACTACCATGTTAAAAACCCAAAAACTTTCAAGAAACAGATGATTGTTGTCCTGCACAAATCTGCTCATGCATATAAAATATATAGCTTATAAGCATTTAAGAACAATTAGGGCCGAAAGAGACCGAAGATCACAGGTAGTTGATTTTGTGGTTGTCAGGTTTCAATATCAACTGTTAACAAAACCTTTTAACCAGATTATAATTTATTGATTTATTTATGGAACTATAAAACTGGAAAGGCAACAATCTAGATAACAGATATATTAAATAAAACAAAATAAATAATTAGAATAGATTAACCTATATAAAGCACTTACTTGCTGTAACTGTGACACTTTCTAAATCATTGATGTCTGTCATAACTTTCTCACACTTGGACAAGTCTGGTGGATCCCAAATTGCTTCTTCAGTGCTGTCATCTAGTTTACTGTGAGGGAAAATGATTTACTTGCGTGAACATGAACTTGAACTTCAGGGAAGTCAGAGTACTACAGTAATCGTAACAGCCCAAAAGCAAACATTGCCAAAGCTAACATTGCCACCATCATATATTAAACACAAGCTCCATAAAATAAATTTTATATACCTTAGTTATTAAATTTTCATTGTTATCTTCATCTGTCCAAGGATTAATATTTGTATGCATTATCTTCAAAAGCTAATTTCTGCTTTGAGGCATATTGCTTCTCATAAGCTTGTTTAAAAAAAACCCATAAATCAATCAAACGAGCATAAGGTTTGTATTGTATATAGAGTGTGTGTCCTGTGAAACAAATACTTATGGAATCAGAATTAACTGTGAGGCTTTTAACACTCTGTGGAAAATCCACTGTTTTAATAAAGTTATATTCCTGCCATCATTAACTAGGAATTTCTAATAACAACTAGTAAAATCATCCTTTGTGTAATATTACATAATATCACGTTTTAGTTGATATGTTTCATGCATACAGAGTAAAGATGTAAACTGCTTACCAAAGTCTTACAGCATCATGAAGTCCCTTTTCACACATCATCACACATTTGTCCTGAGCTTGTGTGGAGGACCATATATATTTGCCATAAACTGTTAGCGTGGAATCCTCTGGACAAAACCCAGGCTCTGGAAGGAAGGAAGGAAGGAAGGAAGGAAGAAAAGAAGGAAGGAAGGAAGGAAGGAAGGAAAAAAGAAAGAGAGAGAGAGAGAGTACATTAAAACAAAGATGCAAAAAAAATTTACCAATGTTTTTTCAATGATGTTCAAATCTAGGCTTCATCACTCAAATGAATTTTCACTTCAAAGTCAAAATCTGCCATAAATGTTCCGTAAACTAGGGCTATTCACTTTTATTTCATTAACATAAATTATTATCTATTATATTGATTAAAACCAATAACATGCTCTCTGACAGCAGAATAAGACCCTTCTAGGAAAGGAAGGGTTAACAGAAACTATTCTAAGTAACTGAACAGACTATTAAGTGAGGGGGGTTACGGTGGTTTAGTCACTGGCACGTTTGCCTCGTTTGCCTCCAGGGTTGGGGGTTTGAATCCTGCCTCTGCCCTGTGTGCGAAGTTTGCATGTTCTCCCTGTGCTTCGGGGGTTTCCTCTGGGTACTCTGGTTTCCTCCCCAGTACAAAGACATGCGTTGTAGAGTGGAATCTTTATATTGTCCGTAGTCTGTGAATGGGTGTGTGAGTGTGTGCAATTGTGCTCTATGATGGGTTGGCACCCCATCTCGGTGTCCCCCGCCTTGTGCCCCGAGTCCCCTGGGATAGGCTCTAGGCTCCCCCATCACCCTGTATAGGATACGTGGTACAGAATATAGTTTGAATGATTTCACCTCCCAAAGCCTCAGAAACACTTTGCTTGCAGAGGTGATAAAGGACATTTGTCTGAAACATACTGCTTCTCTGGAATCCCTGTGTACTACACTTAACTTCTACTACATCCACTCTCTGTAATGAAGATACAGTACACTGCAGTTGGCTAGTTCATTATTATTTTTGGAGGTTCATGTGGGTCGAATGAAACAAGGCAGTGTGCCGTGCTTGACCCACAGGCCTTGTGTTTGACACCTATACTCTAGGTGTACAGTATATATTCTTACATGCACGTAGAGTGTAGAGTATTTGTTTGCATTATAGAGTGTGTGTTTGTAGTGCGTAAGTCATACCTATCTGTAAGATGCTGATCTCATCACTTGAGACATTAATTGTGATGGAACTATTGGTAAATCCTCTGCTTATGAGGTCAAAAATTATTTTCCCAGTTTCAGTGAAATTCACTAAAGGTGGAGCCTTGACCTGGAAGGTACAGCTATACCTATATACAACAAGCAACACACAAAGATTTCAGGTCGTTGACAATTGAACACAGTGATCTATACGATAGTGCAGCTCATAAGGTACAATATCAAAATCGGGTACCTGAAGACTGGCAATGATTTACTCATGCCATCTTTCCTGTAGCATCAAAATCACCATGGTAGGAAAGAAGGAAGGATTGAAAGAACACACACACACACACACACACACACACACACACACGGGGTGCGGTAGTGTTACAACATCAGTACAGTCATTATAATGAGTCCAAATTATTTATGCAGCCAAATATACAGGGTCATCATTAGAGTCATCAATATACAAAAGTGTCATACAGAGTCATCAATACACAGAAAATACCATCTACACATCACCTACGTAGGAATACTGATTAGCTTGAAATTTAGAACTTCTATTCTGTGGCTTCCTCCTAATGTTTGCTGAAGCTAAGGACAAAAAAGAAAGAATTTCATTTAGAAGAGCTTTCCATTTAATAAGATTATTATTTATGAATGGGGAGGGGGGGCATTCGGAGATGGGGTATTCCTGCTCACCCAGAGAAGAATGGTCTCAGCTGTGTCCTCCACAGAGCCGTTCACAGTAAGGTTCATATGAACTCTATAAAAAGTTCTTATAAAACCTGGAGTAATAATAATAATAATAATAATAATAATAATAATAATAATAATAATAATAATAAAAACTTGACTGGCACCCTGTCCAGGGTGTACCCCGCCTTGTGCCCGATGCTCCTGGGATAGGCTCCAGGTTCCCCAGTGACGCTGAAAAGGAGTAAGCGGTTGAAGATGGATAGATGGATGGATGGATGGATAAAAACTTGATCATTTTCCAGGTTATTAGTTATTAGGTTAATGGTGACGCTTTAGACTGAGGTTCCCGTGACTAACATTATTTGGTTAACAAAACATAAGCGTCGGCATAAATAAACCAATGTTTACTGTATTAGATAAATAGATTTTTTTTATTTTCAAATGAAGCACATCAGGAACAGAAACGTCAATGAGGCCATTCAGTAAGCATGGCCTCATTGACGTTTCTGTTCCTGATGTGCTTCATTTGAAAATAAAAAAATTCTATTTATCTAATACAGTAAACAAGCAGCAGTGTAACTGCTGTCAAACTTCCTCATACACACAGCTGAAAGTCAAACACGTCACACCATTCACACTAACAAAAAGCTCAGATCTTTAAAAAAGCTTTCCATGGATGCATTGAATTTACATTATACTACCTGAGTAACAATATGTTTTTCAGCGTTCACCTAAAAGAACAGACTTGAGGACACACATCACATAGTCCTCTTCAGTGCGAAGTCCCTCCCAGTACCAATCCCCAGTCTTCTATTCTGATTGACCGTCTGGTTTTGACGCTTCATTCTGCATAGTTCATGAGTTTGTCCTAGCTTACTGTATTCTGTTTGCTGATAGGCTGACTCTTCTTGCTTTTTACTCTAAGTTTGCTTCAGTCTTTTGGATTGTGTACTTTGATATATTTAATAAACCTGTGCAGGTTTCCTGGTGTGTTACTTTTTTTAATGCTGTAAATAATATTAATCAGGAATGCTTAATGTAATCATGATAGTTATTGTCTTTACATTGTCTTGCACTGTTATGCATGCCTTTCTTGCTCATTTGCACAGCTTGGGAACTTGCAATTACGAATTTCACTTCAAGAATTATACCATGCATAGCTGTTTACATGTGGCATATAAAGACTTGAACTTGAACTAAAGCATTATCAATCCATTTGGAGCTCCAAAGGAAATTTGTGACCTTATGTATTATAAAGTTTTATCTACCATTCAATCTTAACCTTATAATACTATGGTCATGAATGATCAGATTGTGTATATTCTGCTCCTAGTATCTATAGTTATGTAAAACTTGATCCCTAAGGGAACATCTAACAAAACTAACATATATTAATCAATCTTAATCGTCTTGGATACAACAACATTTAGCATTTTTCAGCACTTTTGTATAATTATTTGCTAAAGTAATGCTTTACTTTGCTAAATTGAATGGGCATTAAAAGGGGTTACACTAACTTGTTTCTGTAGAGTTGATGGAGTCTTCAAAAATGGTCTCTGAAACAGGATGAGCAAGAAGTGATATTAATGCAAGCACAAAAACTCTTCTCTGTTGTGTAGCTGAGAAACAGATAGATACACACTCATATTCATACACTTACCTTGTGGAAAGATGTTTAAAGAGGCCAGGTCTGTCTGTATGATGATGTGATCACTGTGGTTGTATGTGGGTATTAACAGTGTCCAGATCAGAGCCTGAGTCTCATCTACAGCAGCTGCAGGACTAACTGTCATATACACCAGACTGCTGAACCTTAACGATTAACAGAGAAAAAAAAAACATATATGAGGAATGATAAAATACAATATGTTACTGATTAAGCGGTACATATGTGTATTAACAGATGTATCCACTTTACCATTCTGTTTTACGTAACACATGTCTTCCCTCCTGCACAGGTGTACAATGTTTCATTAACACAATATATACTTAACATCTCAAATCTTTGTAATAGTATGCCATTATCTGTCCATTCGTTTAACCTTACCTTAATTTCAATGTTGTTCTGTCCGGTGAGTTGACTGAATTTTTCATGCGTTTGATTTTAAACAGAAAGGATTTCAGAGTCAGGTAGATATAAGCAATACACGCTTCCTGTTAGCTAAAGCATGACAAATCAATTCAGCTGTGTGCATGTGAATCATAACATTCGGAATAAATGAAAACAAAGTATTGATAAATCAGCTTTAGATCAAGACAGATGACCTTAAAGTGCAGCACAATTCCACATGTATATCCTAAACATAAACAGAATACCTTAGCATAAAACATAACATAAAGAATCATAGAAAATTCACATGAAATTACCTGAGATGTGATATGAACACATAATTCAGTGAAATGTTCAGAGGGAAAATGCTCTTCAGCTGAATTATGGCAAAAGGAAAAAAAAAACAGGTTTCATGAAATCCATTCAATATGTTTTAGGGTTTAATATGCTGCTATGGCATGAAATTTATGTTGATCTTTTTTTTTTTTTTTTTTGGTTCTTACCCACTGCTCTGTGATTTCCTTGATCTCACGGACATTTAGATTATAATTCATCTTTTGTGTAATGCATATCTTCATATTTATCATATACATTGGACATTCTGAAATGAGAGAAAGATTTATAACTTTATAACCATTACAGATGCCACACCTTTTATAAAAACTATATCCCAGCAGTATTGCTGCTAAGTTTACAATCACTAAATATATATCCACTGTGATATTGCAGTGTTATGATCTTCTACAGTGTTTTTCTAAACCTGAGTTGCACTGCACTGTTACTTTTCTAAAAGATTTGTAAAGCAATAGTTATGAAGTCCTTGACATGCATTGAATCAAGTGTAGGAAAATCACAAAACTTTGTAAAGCAGAACCTCTAGTGTAAATATCTGTAGGTTTATCTCACCACGCTTCAGCTTGTGGTCACTTTTGGGTGGACAGATGTGATACTCCCAGTTATTCATGGACCAGGTTGCAACGTTTCCACTAATACACTTCAAATCAATAAGATGTTGTGGGGTCAGCACAAATCCCCACATTCGGAACAGTGTCATTTCCCCAATGAAACTTGTTCCTGTCTCAAAATCCATAACTCCACCAATAATTCTGTGAGATACCCCCAAAGTCAGAGTACCATTCGGAGCCAGGCTACTGGGCACTAAGTAATCTACCTTAGAATTTAAATAAACTGTGCCATTAATAATCAACTGGAATTCTCGATTGTGATTTGACCATGTCAGGCAAACCGTGTGCCAGCTCTGTAAGGGCAGGTCTTTTGCAATTATCCATTCCTCGCCAAAAAGCCAGGCCGTCAAATTGCCCCTTATTCCAGCCAAGCCAAGCTCAATTTTGTGTCCTCCTGGCTTATTGTACACAAAAGCAGTCCAGCTTGCAGTGCGAATCCATACCCTGAGGTCAACACACACACTCAGTTCCTCTAAAGATGGCATAGAAAAGGATTTGCTCAGCTGCCAGAGGCATGACCCTTGGAAGTCCACCTTCTTTCCCCAGAGGCTGGGATTGGCAGAAACTGAAAAATCGATACATTTGTAATTTGTGAGCCAGTAGAATTTGCTTGAGATTCTTGAAATTACTTATGGAATGGTACGGTACGGTAATGAAAAGTTTTTTAATATGGAATGTAAAATTAGACAAAGATTAACTTTAGTTTCATAAATAATGCTGTTATTGACCAACATCTCAATAAAAAAAGCCAGCAAATAAATTATATATATATATATATATATATATATATATATATA
>JAFFST010047286.1:70376-83729 GCA_022414735.1 Noturus placidus | reverse complement strand
TATATATACAGAGAGAGAGAGAGAGAGAGAGAAAGACAGAGTCACTGTCCACCACTTTAATAGGAACCCCTGTACATCCAATCAGCCAGTCATGTGCATGCAGATCTCAAAGGATGTTTTATATATATATATATATATATATATATATATATATATATATATATATAACATAATAATAACATGAGAGAGAGAGTGTGTGTGTGTGTGTGTGAGAGAGAGAGAGAGGAAGAGAGAGAGAGAGAGAGAGCGAGAGAGAGAGGGAGGTGTGCTATCATTGTCTGTCAAAAACCCTATACCTATATCTGACGCCTGTAATCCCAGTTCTGTTCATTATTCCACTTTTTTCTCACAAATTAAATGCAGCATGTCACACTGAAGAGTCTGGAAGTACTCTTTACAGACGAAAATTGAGCATTAAATGAGATATTGAATCAAGCAAAGACACTCTCTTTGGCTGTACTGTCTTTTGGAACCCATTCAAAATTGATTTCTTCTGGACAGTGAAGAAGCTTGGATGGAGCTGTCCGCTACGAAGCCACACTCATCGCTTCATCCTTGAACCTGCTCTCACACTAGAGGCCAACTTCACCGGCTTATCCATGGCACCTGGCTTTCAGAGTTACAGCAACATTGCTACATTCATATTTCAACAGCTGGCTATGAATTATGCACAGTAACGAGTAAGACTGAATTTAATGATGCATCAGTAGTAGGGGTTGTCTCTCTGAGCGGAGACACCTTCCTCTTCTAACCCCTCCCTCCCTCTCCACCCCATTATCATCACCATCATCATCCCTCCTCCATCCACAATTATCCCTCAGCTGTTCCACTTTGGCCTCAGGGAGGCAGACGTTGATTGGAACAAATCTTGACCACATCCGTCTTGTTGCTCTGTGGAGAGAATGAAGTCGTTGCTAGGGTTTTGATAGTGTGAGCCGGGGAGAGAGGGATGAAAGAGTTTTATCCTCTTAGAATATTGATTTCTTCTGGTGCGTAATGATTTATGTATTTATTTATTTATTTATTTATTTGTTTATAATTTTGTTTTTTTACTTGGTAAGCAGCGTGCTAAGAGGCTGAGCCTTGGGTGCATGAGGACACTTCTAATTACGGTGATGAAAAATCCCATCCACACAAGAGCGGATGCTAGTGATTGTTCTAATCCCAATGAGAATTATATTGTAAGTGCTTCCAAAAAAGATATTAAAAACTGAATTTTTGGATTTCATTGATAGTCACTGGAGAGTAGAATACAATATTTCTGATATACAGTAATTGGTGGCAACTTGGCATTTACACTGTATGTTGTAAGACGTGAGTCTATGCTTCCAGACTATGGAGTTTCCTGGTACAAAATAAATGTCTCCATCTCGCAGTCAGTGGAAGCTTGGCTCGGTCTGTTACATACCCGAGTTATAGTAGTACTTCAATGCGATTCAAACTCTACCTTTAACAACAATATTAACATATATGCTCATTCTATATTAATGGCATTTCTCTACACTGTGACACTGCTGTGTTTTTCTCCCCGTATAATTACTGTGGAAACTTCTAAGGCATGAAAATTAAAACCAGCAAAGCTTTCTGAAGCGTTGCAAAAACTCTCTGTTGTATGGGGCCTTTGCATATCATTGGAACATCAAAGATTGTTTGTGCACTAAACACAGAATTTTTTTTTTATGCCAGTCTGCGTATTAGTGCCGTGTCCTCATACTAAATCTTATCAATGACTTAATCCCTGCGAGCTATGCATCTGAATTATAATTGGGAGTAGCACACTGGCTTTCCGCTCATCCTTGACTGAAGATTAATGAAGCTATGGTATAAGGGTATAGAAACAGACACACACATAGAGAGAAATATGGAGGAACATTTTACTAGCTGGTCATAAAACCTTAATTCAACTGAGTGGTAAACCCAGCCTTTTTTTTTTTTTTTTTTTTTTAAACTTCTAACCCATTTACTGCTTTAACACACTTGCCTATTGTTTTCACAAGTATTTCACATTCTTATAAATTCTATGAATGGGTTTTGACTCTCCATGTCTGCTCAACTATCTCCAGTGAATTCTTCCACTCACTGTTTTTTCCCCATGCAATTAAATGATAAGCAGAACTCCCAACCATCTAAACACTGTTGCATTTCAATTCCATGAGTTTATGAATAGAATATGGCCAAACTCTCAAGCATACAGACTTGTTTTCCAGACCTTATATTTGCTCAGCCAATTTATATTCCTTTTGAATGAGATATGTTTGTTCACAACAAACAGTCTTACTGGAGCCTGTCCATCCCAGTGGTCTTATCCAAGGTTGAATTCATCCTGGAGTGTTATTGTTGTTGAGAGAGCAGTGTATCATTCTCGGGCCACAGATCTAAAGCCTCCATACAGTATGTTGGCTGTATATCTTTGATCATTAAAACTTTTCATATATTGATTAAATTAAGTTTTATTTCGAATTCTAATTATTTCGAATGTCAATTGACATATTCTTATATTACATGGCGAACCACAATCCCAGCCAAGTATTTCAGAAGTCTGACCTGAGTACTTGAGAAAATACTGTAGTAGAGCTAATAAACATGTTATTGTAGGACTGAATGGTGAAATACTACACTACCCATCAGCCCCTGATTGTTGCTGGTTCATTCGTTTTCACATGTGCTACATTCTTGCTTGTAGACTGTACATTTATTGTCTTGTACCCATAGTTCATGTTCGTGATTCTTGTTTTCACGGTCAGTTTTTTTTTTTTTTTTTTGCTTGTACTTTATGCAATAAATGATCTGAACTTGTATCACCATTCATTGCCAGTTCCTTACACATTTATGTAATTAATACTCTAATGGCAGCTCATTGGACCAGAGACTAGCTACAGGGCTAGAAATATCAAATCAGAATGGGGAGTTTCCATGACTTTTTCATTGTATTTTCTGAGAAGGGAGCTGACAACATGGTTGCATCTCAATCAACTCCCTAGTTCAGTAGTCAGGGAGTCGGCCATTTTAAGGCCGTCTTAATCGCAAAAA
This sequence comes from Noturus placidus, assembly GCA_022414735.1. NCBI lineage: Eukaryota > Metazoa > Chordata > Actinopteri > Siluriformes > Ictaluridae > Noturus > Noturus placidus. The sequence goes on along the minus strand of JAFFST010047286.1, from coordinate 80,699 downwards.
CTTTCCAGTACACTGAATATTCACTCCCTTAAAAATCCCACAATGCACCGCAAAAACCAGGAAGCATCAACGCTCACTATAGTTCCTGTAGTCCCTGTAGTGGAATTTCTGGAGTTCCCTTACTCTTAATTTCTGAAGCCTCTCAGCTCAAATAAATAAATAAATAAATAAATGGCGGACAAACTCTCAGCCAACTTCAGTAGCTTGTTATCACTGTTGTAGCTCATAAAAGATTACTTACGTTAGCAATTTTTTCAATTTATTTGAAGTTCTATATATGCTTTGTTTGTATATATATATATATATATATATATATATATATATATATATATGTGTGTGTGTGTGTGTGTGTGTGTGTGTGTGTGTGTGTGTGTGTGTTTTGTTAGCTCAATTACCATGTAATCATGGTAGTACCATGGCAGAAAAGCATGTGATTACGCTAATAAATTTATAAGACATACAGTGTGGGTAAAAAGTATTTGATCCCCTGATGATTTTGAACGTTTGCCCACTAACAAAGAAATTATCAATCTATAATTTTAATGGTAGGTTTATTTGAACAGTGAGAGACAGAATAACAACAAAAAAAATCCAGAAAAATGCATGTAAAATTTTTTATAAATTAATTTGCATTTTAATGAGGGAAATATGTATTTCACCTCCTCTCAATCAGAAAGATTTCTGGTTCCCAGGTGTCTTTTATACAGGTAATGAGCTGATATTAGGAGCACACTCTTAAAGGGAGTGCTCCTAATCTCAGTTTGTTAACTGTATAAAAGACACCTCTCCACAGAAGCAATCAATCAATCAGATTCCAAACTCTCCACCATGGCCAAGACAAAAGAGCTCTCCAAGGATGTCAGGGATAAGATTGTAGACCTACACACGTCTGGAATGGGCTACAAGACCATTGCCAAGCAGCTTGGTGAGAAGGTGACAACAGTTTTTGTGATTATTCGCAAATGGAAGTAACACAAAAGACCTGTCAATCTCCCTTGTCCTGGGGCTCCATGCAAGATCTCACCTCGTGAAGTTGCAATGATTATGAGAACAGTGAGGAATCAGTCCAGAACTACACGGGAGGATCTTGTCAATGATCTCAAGGCAGCTGGGACCATAGTCACCAAGAAAACAATTGGTAACACACTACGCCGTGAAGGACTGAAATCCTGCAGTGCCCTTGCTCAAGAAAGCTCATAAACATGCCCGTCTGAAGTTTGCCAACTTGTAAAAAGGCTTTTCATTATCAAGGTGTCACACAAGAAACATCTCATGATGGGTAAAAGCAAAGAGCTCTGCCAAGACCTTCACAACCTTATTGTTGCGAAACATATTGATGGAATCAGATACAGATGTATTTTAAAACTTCTGAATCCTCCAGTAAGCACCAATGGGACCGTTATCCACAAGTGGTGGCAACACCACTCCGTCATCAATTCAAATCATTAGTTTTCACATGAAAACTTGACATTGACTTAGTATTGTCAGTTAAATAAATTCCCATTTTACTTTTTAAAAACTCAAGTAGCTTTAAAAGTAGCAACCTTAATTTACTTTGACTTGAGTACATATTTTTGTCTGCATTTTAACCGAATAAAATTGTTGACACATTATCTAAACTTTCACTTAAGTACAAGTTATTAGGACTTTGTCTAGCCCAAATAACAGGTAACTGTTGGTGCCATTCAGTCATGTGAGTTTGTGAGTGAGGAATTTTATTTAACTGTTTCATTACAAATGCTTTAGAATGCAGCTTATTTCATGCTCGTGGATTTGTCCTGTTAGTTTCACTTAAGCCTTGTGTACTACAGATGGCTCCTAACCATATCTGGTTACACTGCTGACTGACTGCGCAATGATGACACAAACACTTCCAATCTCCAAGTAAGGGCCAGCATTTCACGCCAACGTTTCTTGCAGCATCATTTTATAGTCGAATCTGAACAGACGTGTCAACACTCTCAGGATGGAAAGCGGTCTGTTTTCTTCCTCGGGAAATGAAAGCGTAACAAGAGCATATTTTCCGTGACAAGCATGAATGACTGGGGAACAGGGAGTATGGTGACAGGCGTTGTATATTACAGCTGTGGGACATCTCGGGGTTACTGCAGGTGCTTTTCTTGAACAACTGTGTTTAGCAGAAAGGCAGGGACCTTAGAAACCGCTGGCTTTTGGGACAAGGTCAATTTTCTGTTGTGCCCAACTCCGATTGAAACCAAAAGCCTCTAGTTGCTAGGCAGTAGTCTGAATCATGAAGCTATCTAACAAAAGTGATGAATAACAGAATGAGAAAATGCTTCGATTAACCATTCAGTAACATTGCCTATTGTCCCAGGCTGTCACCTATGGATACTGCAGAATTTCTTTCAATTATCCTTTTTTTTTTTTTTTTTAATATTAATAGCTTTAGGAGTTGACATGGAATCCTAACTAAATAAACAGTTATTTAATGCAAAAGCATTCTCGTATGTCTCACCTGCCCACTCTGTGGACTGCATGTAAGTTTCAAGGTCCTTATTTCCCACCTCTTTATCCATCAAAGCAATTTGTTCTATGCCAAATCCAGATAAAACCTACCATCTTGGTTGTCGCATTACCATATCTTTCGGACAGCATTGCATCTAGACATACTGTAGCAGTCTCAAAGATAATCCTACAGAGGCTCAATAAAAGAACACAAGCAGCTTCTTTCAGCTATTTTGTAAATTTAGTTGAGATTCAGGATTCTGCAAATTGCCACACCACAGTGTTTCTGTTTTGTACACGCAGAATTAGTGTGCTTCATTAACCCTTTAACTTCCCATCTTATTATTCAGTTATTCATTTAAAGCAGATTATTCAGTAACTACTATGAATTATTCATGAACTAAAGTCGGACTAATGGGAAACTGAATATATGAGAGTGAGGAATGTGCTGTAAGATCTGACCCAGTAAAGTGGTCCTGGGAGTTTAATTGGTCAACATGGTCTTTGTAGTGGTATGTTCTACTAGAACATTGCGTTTTATGAACATGAACTTTGCTTTATTTATATATGCTCAAGCTGTTAGAATTATGCATCATCCAGCACTAAATGCAAGCATCTAGTGTACAAGAACAACAACAACAACAAAAGCCTCTGGATGTAAAACCACATAAAGGGTTCATACAGATGCCTCCTTATGAAATTCCAGGACTTTCAAAGACTTTTCAAGCACAATTTTTGTTTTCAAAGTCTATACATTCAAACATATTCTTATATATTATAATAATAAAACACATCCGATTTTTGTATGGCATTTTTTTCCAGCCATGCTGGACTAAATGTGCATTTCGCATACATTGCTTTGTCTTAATCATAATGTCAGTATACTTCAGGTGAGTGATAGGAGCACTTTTGCCAACAACTTTCAATGGAAAGTCACTAAATGTTGCTGGATGATGTCATGTGCTAATTAGCATATTCATTACATCATTGCATATTTGCATTCTGCCTAGTGTCAGCCTTTTACATCGGTTTGCTTCTCTCCTACTCTATGTGCTCACATACTGTATATTAATACAGGCGATATCCCAATAAAGATGTTCTCATTTACATATTGTCAGACAACAGAACAAGTATGAAATAGTGACTGAAACATGGCCATTAAGGCCAAATGTTAACCCAGCTATTTCTACGGTGCTGCTCTGCACTGACAAAATCCTGATTTATTACTACGATGTCCTCTAACCAAATCACCAGACACATAGGTTAAAGACAATGGCTGTGCTTTGATTTTAGAATGTAACGGAATGTGATGCTCCTCTCTGAACAGAGCTGTACCTGCGGCGGGAAAGCAGGACCTCACACTCGCGGGGCTGTACTGACGACTCTCTGTTACAGAAAGTAGCTAAGGTTTGTCAAAAACCTTGCTAAAGGGGTCTGAAAATTGGACCAGAACTATCTCTATTTAAATGAGTAAGCTAATAGCTGGGGGAGGGGACGGGCTGCAGCGGGGTGTTTATTCATATTCTAAAAAAAAAACAAAAAAAACAAAAAACAAAAAAAACACTTTAAAATTATTTAGCAATTTCATATTTATTTACTTTTTATAATTCAAGCACTATTTAAGCACCAACAGATAAAAAATGGGTATTTTCAAGTTTTTCCAGTACTTAAATTCCAAAAAGCCAAATTGAAGTACTTCAAGCACCTTGTACGAACCCTGATCATATTGCCTCATGGTTCTTATTTATGACATTTTGAAATGTGCATGTGCATACTCTCACCTTGTTGAACAGGGAACAGGCAGTAGCCTTGTAGACATGTTATGTACCACTAGCACGGTCTGCTTAACCTGTACCAAATATTGTCATAGCAAAGCATGGGTACTTAGCAACAAGCAGTTCACATGAACACAAATCATGTCATTTGCACCCACTGCACTATTTTGGCACTGCTAGCTTAGCTGAAAATGTTACAAATTAAACTGCTATGTTTAAACACTGGCAATAGTGACCAAATAACAACAATGGCCTATTGACTTGCTTTCCTTTCAGAAAACAGTGGCATTTACATTAAGTTTTATAAATATATGATACATTGCTGCTGTTATATATCTAATTAGTAGGGTCAATCAAAGTACCAAAATCATTAGTCCTTGCTAATCTAGTTATGAGAATGTAGCACTTTCCAGCTGGAGTTCATTGTTGATGAAGGAGATTGATGGTATCAGGTAGACCAGATCTATCTATTCATTTTCTGTACAGCTTATCTTACAGAGGGTCACAGGGAGCCTGGAGTCAGCCTCCATGCCCCCTTCCTCTTTGCTCTCTCTTTGCTTTTGGATTACAGTTTTTAAAAAAAAAAAAAAAAAAAACATTCTTATTCTTCTGTGACGTAAACTGATGGGCTGCTGCACTGTTTGAAACAAATAACTTTTTCATACATTTGGCCTGACCATTAATGACTTCTAAATATGATCAAATTAGATGTATCCTATTGGATATAATGCATGTATTGCAACATCTGCAGAATTGAAGAAGAAAAACAAACAAACAAAACAACAAAAGCATGGATTACCTTTAAAATTCCTCAAGAAAAATCCAAGTCATAAATGAATGTAAAGCTGTTTTAGGTATAATATATAGAAAGCTCCATTATAACCGTTATAAACTATAAAAGATCATAACTCCATTATAACTATAAAATATTCTTGTTGCTTTTATAGCCTACCTCTAAAAAGTGAAAGGAATGATTTAAAGAAGTTATAACAGCAAAGGAATGAGATGTTCAATAAGGACACACAGATATGATAGTCAGGTGTCCACATATACTTTTGGCCATAGTGTAGACTTGGTTTTGAAAATACCCCTTCACATTGAGACTCCACAGAGCATTTTATTTTTATATGTTGTTCACCTGCTTTTTTTATGGATGTCAAATTAAAATGACCCAAAACATTATTATTGTTTTTTTTTTTCTTTTATTAGTACAGTTATTATCATGGCTAGGTTATTTATTCACAAATGTAAACTGAATAATTCTTCAGTAATTAGCTTTATACTGGTCAGGGTCATGGTGGATATGGAGCACACATACTCTCTCATTTAGGGGAAATTTAGTCTAGTCAATTCACCTACAAGCATGTGTTTGGACAGTGAGAGGAAACCAGAGACTCAAGAGTAAACCCATGCTGACACAATGAGTAACTCCATACAGACAGTAACCTGAGTTGAGAATCTTTTGTATAAGAATTACGCCTTTTAAATTTTCGTTTGCTTATTAATGTTTTTTTTTCCTCTTCCCGTTATTTTGAAATCCCTAGTCTGGCTGTTGCTCAAGCACCTCATTTATAATAAAGTTTGCTTGAAGAAAAACAAAGTACTTAACAGTTATTTATCCTGATTCGCGTATGCCTTTTCCTCTAACAAATTTGCTTACTTCAATTCACTCGCTCAATCCAGTCTCTCATTTCTGTAATAAAGTATCCAAGTAGTCTACCTGTGAGCTACTACAAATACACACACAGGAATCAGTTGTGCCTTGTGTTTGCTGTGCATCAGTTATAGTCTGCCAGGAAAAAGCATGAAAGAGATGCACAGCACGTTGCAGGAGAGCTCGACCGCGGCTCCAGAAGCTGCTGCAGCTGTGGGCTTCCTGCCTATTTAATCAGGGTGGGATCGGTGTCTGGCACCAGAGGTGGAATACATTTGCATAAAGAAACTTTCCATGTAACAGGTCGCTCTTGCAAATGGACAGCTTCACCAAAGGAGTTGGATTGTTGAAAGCCTAACTGATGTTAGCTGATCTTTTTATTTCATTTCCGGTCACTTTTGACCTGTCACGTGCAACAGAAACTCATAGATTGAGCATTTTAAATACCTTCTTCCAACTGCGTACTAGATGCAGGCTTCCATTCAAATAAATGCATTGTAATTATACCATTTGCTACTAATAATAGCACTAACGATCACACTGGCAATGGCTATACATCATTAGGGTTTATAACACACAAACGTACATCTACAGACACTTTCATCATCATCACTGAACCCACATGGGAACAGAAACCAAGACACAAACAATTTCATCTGCTGGAAATGAAGACAGATAACACCTACAACATTCTGCTGTACTTTCCACAAATACACATACACCCACAAGTATAAACACTCTTCTCAGGCTGTGAACAAGTAAAAATGTAACACTTTGAGAGCAACGTGGATCTGTTCTCTCTTTTTGAGGAATAATTGACAGCGCATGTCAAAATGCACATAAAGGTGCATTAGGTAAATGCCTTGATCACAGACTAAAAATATCATCTAATCGGATAAATACTATGACCATATGACTTCTTTGCAGAATGATCATAAAAATAGACAAGAAGAAGTCTTAATAAGCATGCAGAAATGAGAAACGTATAGAAGCCCGTTTCTGCCAAGGAGAGAAAAAAAAAAGGTAATTGCAACTTTATATCTCAGAATTTTATTACTCATATTTGAGAGCTTACATTCACAATTCTGACTTTATTTCAGAGTTTACATCTCGCATTTCTGACATTTTTCTCAAAATTGAGAGTTCATATAGCACAATTTTGACTTTATTGCTCGCAATTTTGAGTTTACATTTCGCATTTCTGACTTTATTTCTCACAATTTTTGAGCTTACATTCACATTTCTGACTTTATTTAGCTCAATTTTGAGTTAACATCTCACAATTCTGACTTTATTTATTGCAATTTTGAGCTTATATTCATAAATCTGACTTTATTTCTCACAATTTTGAGTTTACATCTCACAATTCTGACTTTATTTCTTGCAATTTTGAGCTTATATTCATAAATCTGACTTTATTTCTCACAATTTTTAGCTTATATTTATAAATCTGACTTTATTTCTTGCAATTTTGAGTTTACATCTCACAATTCTGACTTTATTCCACTCAATGTTTGGCTTACATCGTGCAATTTTCAGTTTACATCTTGCAATTCTGACATTTTTTCTCACAATTGAGGGTTCCATAGTGCAAATTTTTTACTTGAATGCTCGCAATAAAGTGTCTATACTTTCTGAGAAGGCTTAAAAAAGCCCATCTCCCACCCCTCATCTTCACCACATTCTACAGAGGAACTATTGAGAGCATCCTGAGCATCTTCTCACTGTCTGGTTAAGAAATTCCACCTTGAGTTGAAAAGATCAGTTGAAAAGATCATTGGGGTCTATCTTCCCTCCATCATAAACAGTTACACCACACGCTGCATCCACAAAGCCACCAGCATTGTGGATGACCCCACACACCTCTCACATAAACTCTTTACCCTCCTGCCATCTTGAAAAAGGTACAGAAGCATTTGGGCTTTCATGGCCAGACTGTGTAACAGCTTCTTCCCCAAGCCATCAGACTCCTCAATACTCAGAGACTGGACTGACATTTTACTCTTTGGCACCTATCTTTTGCACTACCTGTTATATCGGACAATTGCACATTAAAACTATGTACTGGTCGGTGCTACACAGTCACTTACTGTGCGTATTGTCCTGTTTTAGTAGTACTGTACTGTCTTGTGTTGTTAGCACACATTTGCATGTGCACTTTGTAAAAATGAGTTATTTAGTCCTGTGTTGTCTCATGTGGTTTGTGTCTTGTTTTATATAGCACCATGGTCCTGGAGAAATGTTGTTTAATTTCACTTTGTACTGTACCAGCTGTACGTGGTTGAAATGACAATAAAGCCACTTAAACTTGAACTTGAACAATTACAAGTTGATATCTCTTTCTGCTTTTTATTCATGTAATTTAGACATCCACTTGACAATTAGTTAGTTACAAAGAATGCACAGACAAAACATCAATGATGCTCTATAAATAGGTTACAATAAGAACGGTACTCATCAGCCAGACAAGACAAGGAAAACCAGACACTAGTGCACACTAAAGCTAGTCACATTTCAAGTGGATGTCTAAATTGTGAGAAAAATAAGTTAAAATTGTGCAATATGGACTCGCAATTGTGAGAAAAAATGTCAGAATTGTAAGATGAAAACTCATCATTGCATGAAAAAAAGGAAAAAAAATCAGAACTGTGAGCTATACACTCACAATTGTGAAAAATAAAGAGAATTGTGAGAGTTAAACTCGCAATTCTGAGAAAAAAAATCTATAAATTCACAATTGGGACATATAAAGTCGCAATTTCCTTTAAAAAAAAAAAATCTCTGTGGCGGAAATGGGCTTCCATAATATAAAACATATTCTGACTATCAACCCTACTCAGCCCAGACCAGCCTGGAAAGATTTGGACTGAGAGTGGAAAATTGGAAAAACTTTGTTCATTTGGGCATCAGTTGATGAACATTGTGTCTGACACACAACAAATGTTGTTGGGTGGTAACCATCATTCCTACATATCAACTTACAGTATGAAGGTATTGCACTGTGTTGTAATACTGCACAGGAATGATGTAAACATGTAGCTGTTTAGATTTACAGGTATGTAGTATAGACTGATAAGGCATTCGGGTCAAATTAATAATAATAAAAAAACCATACAAGCAGCATTCTGATGGTTTAAATCCAATAGAAGGATGGGAATCCATGATCAGTGACCAAACAGTTTGGGTCGGAACTACACTAGTAGACATGACAGAAAAATATTCTCACCAGCAGATGTAAAATTATAATAGTACAATAACATCTACAGTTGCAATCTAAATTATTTAACCCCCCATTGTAAATCAGGTTTGTTGTCAAAATGTACAGACTTTCAGCTGTTTGCAGTGAACAAATCAAACAAAAGCACTTGAAATAATTCAACACAACGAATGCTTCAAGTGATTTCCCTAAAGTCAACTGAAAATGCAACTGATAATGATTTCTCCAGTCTCAAAATTATTCAACCCCTTCATGGCAAGCCTCTTTAGTACATAGGAGAGCACCCTTTTGCTTTTATGAAATGCTGCAAACAAGATGCATAGTCAGACACCAGCTTCTGACAGTGTTCCTGAGGTTCCCATTCCCCATGAGCAATGGGCTCATATCCTTGGGTTTGCGTGCTGCAACCGCCTTCTTCAAATCCCACCAGAGAGTGGTGTGCTCGCAGATTTCGGTTATTTAGTTTAAAAGCTTGAAATTATCAGCTGTTTAGCGCAATAGCTTACTACAAAGCTTAAAGACATGAACAAAGAGAAAACTGTCAGAACAACAAGGATTTCACATCATATGTATATTGTTTTGGTCATTAGCAGTCCCTTTGGTGTCAACTTATATATCAATTATTAAGATTGGAAATGTTTTATTGGATTATGAATCAGTTACGTTAACGCAACCAAGTTGTAAGAGAAAGTAATCTATCACAAGCATGTCACAGCTCTGTCCGACCCGAACTCCATCTCCCATGATCCCACACCTAACTCCGCTACACGCATGCGCTCTCCTTCGAACTCCATCTTCCATGACCCCACACCTACACGCATGCGCGCAGCTTCCCCGGAGTTCTGAAGTTCTCACACCTGTCACCAATCACACCAATCTTCACGCTAGCATATATACAGTGGTGTGAAAAAGTGTTTGCCCCCTTCCTCATTTCCTGTTCCTTTGCATGTTTGTCACACGTAAGTGTTTCGGAACATCAAACCAATTTAAACAATAGTCAAGGACAACACAAGTAAACACAAAATGCAATTTGTAAATGAAGGTGTTTATTATTAAAGGTGAAAAAAAATCCAAACCATCATGGCCCTGTGTGAAAAAAGTGATTGCCCCCCTTGTTATAACATACTATAACTGTGGTTGTCCACACCTGAGTTCAATTTCTCTAGCCACACCCAGGCCTTATTATTGCCACACCTGTTCACAATCAAGGC
>JAFFST010047286.1:10833-21149 GCA_022414735.1 Noturus placidus | reverse complement strand
GTGACAAACATGCAAAGGAACAGGAAATGAGGAAGGGGGCAAACACTTTTTCACACCACTGTAAATTATAAATGTATTAATTTGTCCCTAATGAATAATCCAGAGGTGGTCGGTGGCGAGGAAAAAAACTCTCTGAGACAATACGTGGAACCAAACTCAAAAGAGAACCCATCCTCATCTAGGTGACACCGAATAGTGAGATTATAAATAATTTATAATAATAATTTATCAATTTGTATAGCGCTTTTTACAATGGTACATTGTCTCAAAGCAGCTTTTACAGAAATATCATTTTTACATTTACAAGCGACTTACTAATGAGAGCACATTCACACACCAATGGTAGCAGAGCTGCATGCAAGGTGCTAGCTTGCCATTGGGGGCAACTTAGGGTTCAGTGTCTTGCCCAAGGACACTTCGGCATGGGATCACCCGGGCCGGGATTCGAACCGCAAACCCCACGGTTAGTGGATTAGTGGACAACCCGCTCTACCGACTGAGCCACAGCCGCCCCAATTTATCTTTTATTTATAGTTATTTTAGTTATTTATCTTCTATAACGGTATAATATAGAGTCACAAAGTGCTAATTGTGTTAACAGAAACCTGAGTATGAGCACCAGATTCATTTCTGAACTAATTCGAGTTTTAGCGTTAAAGTGCACCTATTGTGGTTGTTCAAATATTACCTTGCATGTAGTGTGTTATAGAGCTGTTTTTGAATGTAAAAACTTCTGCAAAGTTTCAAAAAAATCAAAGCGCGCAACAAATGGAGTTAATGACTCCCAAAAGAAGGAACCGATTCTGAACAGCTGAAATGAGTCGTTAGTGATTCCAGAATTACTTCCTGTACGAACCTATGTAGGTTTGTAACAAAAAACTCCGTCTCTGGTCTTCAGCGGCTGTTTGCTGACAGCAGTAGACCAATCAGAACAGACTGGGACATCTGACAAATCAGAGCAGTCGTTTGTGACGCTGGGGGGAAAATTGTTACGCTACAATTTAAATTATGAGCACATTAAAGTGTTTTTGTCCTCAGATGAATGAATGAATGAATGAATGAATGAATGAATGAATTAATGCCTTTATTGTCATTATACACGTACAATGAAATTAGGAGCCACTCCCTTTTTTCTGTGCTCAACATGTTCATATAAGACATAAAAGAGATAATATAAGAAGGAATAATAGTAAGAAAAGGGTAGTATAGAATAAGAATATCTATATAGCAGCACGAAATGGTGTAGAATATATTAAAAATAAATACATAAATAATGCCCATGCAGGGACTCTGAAAATTGCACAGTTTGAGACCACGGAGACACCATGTACCTGTAGAGTATCAGTGCATGTGTGTGTTCAGAGTGGTTATGACTTTTGGGAAAAAACAGATGCATGTAAATCTATTGTATGGGACCTCTTAAACAAAATTAGGCACGTTTCAAAACCATAATAGGTGTGCTTTAAGTCTGTCATATCAAACTGAAGTTATTAAAGATCGAAGGAACTCAAATCTTCCTTCAGAAAAAACAAAAATTATTTTAAGGAGCTTTACACGGAACGCTAGTCTGTGACCATAATAAAAACAGACTGTATTCTACATTAAGGTCATAGCAAATTTATAAAAAATAATTACAAAAATGTTGGGCTTTTAAATTTTTGATTTTGATAAATTCTCAAATGAGATACTCTTTTCTACACTTTTGGAAACAAATATATAATGTATACATAATGTATGCTCAATTTATTAAACCATCAATACAATTTTCTACACCAGGATTAGTTAACTGCATTGGTTTACTGTGTGATAAAAAGTGCAGTAAAACTCAAATTTGTGATTACTCTCAAAGTCGAGATGAGCACTGAGGAGCTTCCTGCTCAAAGTAAAGCAACTGAGCAAGAGCTCCAGCATCACGCTGTGTCCCTTAACCGCAAATAAGACACATCTGAAGGCACTGATGGAATATTCTGTCCCTCAATCTCCAGTTTCACATCCAGCCTCGAAAAAGAAATAAAATAGATTTCGGTATCTCAGTAGAAAGGGAGGGAGGAAAATCTTTGCTTTTATCACCTCATACATGTAAGCAGGGACTTGGGCACTGACGGTGAATAGGGACATTGTAGCAGCAAAGACTTTGTCCATTTATTTGTAAAATATTTGAGATTTTGTATATTTGTTAAGGACAGGTAGGGCATATCTGCACTCATTCTAATACATCATTGTTTCTGTGCAACAACGTACACAGGGGCTCCACACAAACGGATTAAAAATTGTTCATATGGTGTTTTCTCTTGTTTCAGTAAAAAGCCAGGTAAAGCTGTTCCTTAAAAGACACTGAAAAGTACTTCAAGGTGAGAAAATACATTTTCTATGTCTGTAGGTTTGTGTGTGTGTGTGTGTGTGTGTGTGTGTGTGTGTGTGTGTGTGTGTGTGTGTGTGTGAGAGAGAGAGAGAGAGAGAGAGAGAGAGAGAGAGTGTGTGCATGCGGGTGTGCGTGTACGCGTGTGTGTTCTTAACCCCTTTATGCATCAATTATTCACAAACATATACAGCTTCTTTAGAGGTTTTGCATGTCATGTAGACAAACTGTCCACTTTATAAGGAACACCTGTACACCTGCTCATTCATGCAGTTCGAGCTTCAATTACTGTTCACATCAAACATCAGAATGGGGGAAAAATCTGTAACTTTAACTGTGGCATGGTTGTTGGTACCAGATGGGCTGGTTTGAGTATTTCAAAAACTACTGATCTCCTGGGATTTTCTCACACAACAGTCTCTAGTGTTTACACAGAATGGTGCGAAAAACAACAAAAAAAAAACAGTTCTGTGTGGGTGGAACGCCTTGTTGATAAGAGAGGTCAGAGGAAAATGGCCAGATTGGTTCGAGCTAACAGGACAAATATAGTAACTCATATAATCACTCTTTGCAAACGGGGTGAGCAGAAAAGGATCACAGCATGCACAAAACATCAAAGCTTGAGTTGGATGAGCTACAACAGCAGAAGACCATATCTGGTTCCTTTCCTGTCAGTGAAGAGCAGGAATCTGAGGCGATCATGGGTACAGACTCAACCAAACTGGACTGGTGAAAATTAGAAAAATAAATTACCTGCTCTATTTCTAGTCTTCAACTGTCCAAAAAGCTAAACGCTGTAAACGTAATAAAAATAAAACAAAAACTCAACAGCATATTCCAGATGTATTGCAGATAAAGTGCAGGATTCTATGAAAACTATATGATTTGAAATTGATCAGGTTGAGGTTTACATGAGTTAGTGTGTAGTGTATAAATTTGCACACACTCAGGAGCATGAGTAGGATGCAGGCTTTTTCTTACCAGGAAGATCATGAATACCGAATTTCTTGTGTAAACACTCATACTTCATAATTTAAAATGAATTTGTTCATGTCAGTACTTTAATTGCTAAAGGTTTTTACACTATTTATAAATGCTCATTTAACGTCATGACACTGCTTGCTTTTTACGTGGTTCACACTACACTTCTCTTAGTGGTGTTTAACACCCGACCCTTCCATAACTTCATCACGACACACTTGAAGAAACTTTATAGACAGCGTTTTTCCTTTTTTATCTATGAATGTTTACTATGAAAGTGTCACTGTGACATTAATATGAACAGCTGAATCAGGGGATGAAATTTATATTATCCTTCAGTACTGGAGGAATTTTTTTTTGGTCAAATCATGCCATTAGTAAAATTTCATGAATTGGTACCAGCCTAATAAAACTTTTTATTCATATTTGTGAAACAGAGGAAATACTTCATTTTCCCGTGTCCTTCCTAAAATTCTGTTTATTTCCGGCACAGATAAGTGTACAAATATAAAATCCCGACAGGTGCATTTCCGTGGCTGCTCATAGCAGATAAACCATTTTCAGGCACTTGGAAATTATGAGATTAAGGTGGGGTCAGTGGGATATCTCCTTTGCACAGCACCTCAGAGCTGCAAATAACCTGTGTCATCAGACTAAGGGAGGAGGGCTCTCCATCGTCTTCTTTAATCACTGCTATAAACCTGAGAAGCACACGGCTCAAATGGATCACATCCACCCAGCGGTGCTTTAGAATGCACACGAGTGCTCGCATAAATCTTTAGTCCCTCTTATTTGAGGGGATCATTTACGACTCTGCTTTTTTTCCAGAAAGTATGCATTCTAATACGTGCTTCATATTAAACGCCAAACACTCCTCAAATACAGATCTCAGTAAACTCTCATTCCGTCTGGAAATCTGTAAGGTCAACTGGAGGTCTGGAGCTGAAATCTGAGCTCATAATGTCCTCATGATTTATGAAGTTCTTCCCTCTGGTTTAATGAACTAAGACTAATTAATCCATTTTCCCTCTGTACGCTTTGAATGCTGAATATCGAGTGAGCAGAATGTGGATCATTTTGGCCTTTTAAGGAAATTTATTCACTTCAAATCTGAACAATCACTCGGATCATCTTGTCTTATCGGCTACTTCATCCACATTAAAAACTGTGAAGAAATGAGTTGACACAACAAAAGGCATAAAGGAATAAATGAATAAGGACCGTCCAGGGGTTGGGGGGGGGGGGGCACAGTGGCTTAGTGGTTAGCATGCTTGCCTCGCACCTCTGGTGTTGGCGTTAAAATAACACCTCCAACCTGTGTTCGGGGAGCTTGCATGTTCTCCCTGTGCTTTAGGGTTTCATCCAGACACTCCGGTTTTCTCCCGCAGTCCCCAGTGTGTGTGAGATTGTGCTCTGAGTCACCTGTCATAGGCTCCAGATGTCCTGTGACCCTCTGTAGGATAAGCAGTATGTAAGATGGATGGAGACTAAAAACGACACAAAAAAAAAATACTCATCAATTGAAGTCTATAGCATGTGAGAGGGAAATGAGGGGATAAACGGGTCACAGTATTGACTGATTGATTTGACACTGATTGGACTTAAAGCAACTCAGATGTGCCTTTGAGCGGGATTATCCAAAGCCTATGCTCTGACATAAATCTCAATCAGGACTCAAGCACAACCTTTTTCCCCTTAGCGTAAAATCATCACAGCTCCTCTGTCATCACTGTCACATATGGAGGAGAAGCACAGACATGCTCTCAAACCTGGCAGAAGTAGAGCTTTACAGAGAAGCTCTTTATCGCAAAGGTCTTTTTGGCCATTACAGCCAACTATTTCAAGACAGCCTTTTTGCGTTTATTAAATGGAACCTTTCCAAAGAGAGGAGTTATACATGAGTAAGGAGGAAAGTCTCCGCAATGCCATTCGGAAAGCTTTTAGTGCTGCTGGTGAATGGACAAACATGACGGAATGGACAAAAATTTACTACAGTAGATGACATTTTTCTCATAAAATGTGAATCATAAATAACCTGATTTGAGTTATTTATTAGTTAACGTCAGTGGTGAAAATGTGTGTGTGTGTGTGTGTGTGTGTGTGTGTGTGTGTGTGTCTGTGGTGGCCCGGTAAGATTTTGACATTTTCTGCTACATAGATCTGTAAACTACAGGTAGTGCTGAACTGCAATATGTTCCTCTTTTGCATGTATCTCAACACAAGAAAGTTTTTGCATATTTAAAATTTCCTTACAGTACCCTACAAAAGTCCTTAGCAAGATCTGTTTACAAGCTGAACTGATTAGGCTTATGTCCATGTAAAATGTAGCCAGGGGTGGTTGGTGCTGAAATTCGAAGGGAGGGCTAACATCTAACACTTACCAATACCTTGACAATTAAACTATTAGTCGGTCCCTTCACGACTGCAGAAATGAAGCATAATCAAGTAAACTCCTCAATATTCAGAGCAGCTTGCAATTTTACCTCAGATTTTTCGGAGATTTGGGCCAAGACATATGTGACTTTATCACAATGCGCATTCAGCCAAAGTCCTCTTCAATTCATTCAAGTCGAACATGAGTACAGCTAAATGGTCTGGTAAACAAACAATCATCACTGTGATTGACAAAAACTGCAAAACAATTCCGTGCAATTGCAGTTTCCAAAGTAGGTTTCTGCCAAAAAAAAACATATACACACAAGAAGAAACACCGCAAATTTTGAAATAACAAACACGGGACACAGAAAAGTCATAAATCTTTTGTTAAAACACTAAACGTACAGTTTTGTCATCTGTCTTTTTGTGTAATTCTTACTTTGATTACACAATGTGTGCTCAGTCAAAAACACATGTTTGTCAACAAAATACACAGCAGTCTATTAATATTTACATTGATTTTAATTCACAAAAGCACATTAATTCACATTTTAAAACTAGCGAGATATTACATTGATTCATTTAGCAGACGCTTTTATCCAAAGCGACTTACAAATGAGAGCACACTCACACACCAATAGTAGCAGAGCTGCCATGCAAGGCGCTAACTTGCCATTGGGGGCAACTTAGGGTTCAGTGTCTTGCCCAAGGACACTTCAGCATGGGATCACCCGGGCCGGGATTCGAACCACCAACCCCACGATTAGTGGACAACCCGCTCTACCGACTGAGCCACAGCCGCTCATTAGTGGCCATATCTTCTGAATCTTCATTGCAGACAGGAACACTAGCTTATTTCTGTTTTGGCTTCTTGTTCTTGCTTCCTGTAGATGCCCAGATCAGATTTAAAACACTGATACTTGCCTACAGAGCCAAAAATGGACCTAACCGAAGGTCATCACACCCTGCTCTTCACCACACACCCTTCAGGCCTCTTGCACAGGTCAACCTTTGTATAAAGAAGACATGCATCAAAACTATCGTCTCTGTCCTGTCACCCAGGTGGTGGAATATCACTTATTTAACCTATTTAAAAAAAAGCTTTTCATGCTGTACTAATTTCTGCCTAACAGGATTTTAGCTCAGTTGTATTGATCTATTGACTTAGCATGAGGATGTGTTTTTGATAGACACTACAAAGCACTTCTGTAAGTCGTTCTGGGTAAGGGCATCTGCTAAATGCTGTAAATGTAAATGCTGGAGACTGATAATCCAACACTGTGTGGGAGATGTCTCTCACGAGTACTGAAAAGCCACAAACACAAGTAAACGGAAAGCAAGCCGTCAGTTTGAATGCACAAGATATTTCTCACTACCCATTGGCCTCAGACTTTATTTTGCACATCTGTGCTTTTAGTGAAAGTAAACGGATGCTACAGTACTGTATATGTGCAAAGAAACAGGTTTGCAATGCCACAACAACCTCCATGTCAGTCTGTTCCTGGAAACGAATGCTGAATTCCAGTTTGCTCTTATCTGTGCTGCAGAGAATAAATTCACCCAAGGTCAGGAAGTTTGTCCATTTCCTGTTCCCTAGCTGAGATATCCATACATCCAGTTTTGCATTAAATACATTTATTACCCTGATCATATGCTGGATTTCTTTCGGTCTTCCTTGCAGAGTTTAGCTTTCAAATCAAGTCTGTTAGAAAATCTCAAGTCTAACAGTTAAACATCTACAATGTAAAGTTTGTTGTGTTTCTTGTTTCTCAGTTCAAGAAATGACATGATTTCTGGTGTTTCTGATCAGGTGGCTGACTCATGACCATGAAACCATACAACGAGTGATGACTGCTGCATCTTAAACACAACCTTTAACTCCCAGAGTTTCTGAAGCTCACTCTTTAGAGAAATCTCTGTGTGTGTATTGGTGTGATGGTACTCCGAATTACCCCATTTGGCCAATGTAAAAGTGTGCTTGCATATCGCATGTATACTGTCTTATCTTTCACACTGGTGGAAAAAAAAAAAAAAGTTTTTCCCTGCCCACATTAAATGATAAGTTTGTGGGTCTAGTTGGCTTTTCTGTACTCAGCAAAAATGGGGTTTTTAGACACAAAATACCTGAAGCAAGCTTACTGGAGGATGTGTAAGTTGTACAAGCATTTCTGTATTTTAAATGTTTCTAAGGTTCTACAATTGTAAGTTTACTTCAAGAGAACTTAAATCAGTCCGTAAAGGACGACACTGAGGTTTTCTTTAGTGATTGTTGTGTCCAAAAATGCTTGATTTTGTTGAGGCTTTTTTGAAAATTCGCGGAAAACTATTTGAATTAGTGAAATTGCAATTGCATGAAATTGTTTTGCTCTTTCGCAGTGATGTTTCTTGGTAAATGAGACCCTTTACCTCATGTTCGAGGTACATGAATCAAAGAGGGTTTTGGCTGTATGCGCATCTTGATGATGTAACATGATACGTCTGCAGTAATTTTGAAAAATTGCAAGATCCTCTGAATCTTGTGGAGTTTGCTTGATTTTGCTTAATTTCTGTGACCACAAAATCATGAAATCCTGGAGGGATGGCTAAACAAGCAATGTTGAAGTCATGTGGCACCGATTTTAACGTAATGTGGGGAAAAATCAATTACTTAGACAGCTAGTGTTTCCTGATGAATGACACAGTGGTAAGTGGTCCGAATTGATGTGTGAAATCCTGACTGTACACCTAACATTGCTGGAGCTCCATCTGTTGTGAAATCCACCAGCTTCTCAAAGGGAAAATCACCTTGTAATAATAGGTTCTGTCTTTTGTACACGGATTGGTTTTAATTAGTGAAGTCACCTCCATAAATAAAGTATGTTTAAAGACAAGAAGTATGCTGCATAGTAAAATCAAGTTCATATGAATTTGTGTAAAGGGGGATTGAAATGTCGTGTCCAAAAAAAAAATACAAATACTATTAAAAATGCTTGTTGCGAATGTCTTCTGAGGATATAATCCTAGATTTAAGAAAGAAAAAAAAACAAGATAATTTAATATGGGCGTATTATACATCAGTTAGTTCCGGTTCCACTAATTTAATTGGTTGAGCTGCTTTCCAGGAGGTGACTATGAGTTTGAGAAAATCCTCCTTTCACATGTTCTTCTGGTGTTCGCTTGGGTTTTAAGCTGTCCAAATACATACATGTCGGTTGCCCATTGATTGGGAACCAGTGTGTGTATGTGTGAGTGTGAATGATGATGGACTGGTGTCCCATCCAGGGTGAAGTCTCATGCCTTATGCTCAGGGTTAGAAGGTTTGGCTCCAAAAAATAGTGAATTTGAATTCACATAATAGTTTTCTTATATATGTGAATGAATTCTTTAAAATTATCCTTAAATATAAGACAAACAAAAACCATTACAATATCCACTGATCGATTAAGTCCAGACCTAGGTTTTTCAAAAAACCTGCTCAGAATTCTCACCACCACAGCAGATGGACCTAGTGCCATATTCTTTCATCGTTGTCCGTTTTGTTATTTTTATGTTTTAAATGAATGCACATTCAAGCTCACGGCTTATTTAACAAACTCAGGATCTATTAATGGTTTCTTAAGTTTGGTGATCAGGTGGCTGACTCATGACCATGAAACCATACAACGAGTGATGACTGCTGCATCTTAAACACAACCTTTAACTCCCAGAGTTTCTGAAGCTCACTCTTTAGATAAATCTCTGTGTGTGTATTGGTGTGATGGTACTCCGAATTACCCCATTTGGCCAATGTAAAAGTGTGCTTGCATATCGCATGTATACTGTCTTATCTTTCACACTGGTGGAAAAAAAAAAAGTTTTTCCCTGCCCACATTAAAATGATAAGTTTGTGGGTCTAGTTGGCTTTTCTGTACTCAGCAAAAATGTGGTTTTTAGACACAAAATACCTGAAGCAAGCTTACTGGAGGATGTGTAAGTTGTACAAGCATTTCTGTATTTTAAATGTTTCTACATTTAAAAGTTTACTTCAAGAGAACTAGCGACACTAGATGAGCAAGTGAATTAGCAAAAGACTTTTAGATAGACCAATTACAAAAAAGACACTTACTATTAAACTTCTTTCTGAATATACACGTCAACTGACTATACATGTAAGCAATATGGCACGAGCAAGAGTGCGATTATACTGAATATCGGCATGTCCTTGACTAATCACAGCTGTGCTGATATTCAGTATAACCATACAATTGTGAGTGCGATATCGCTTTTATAATCAGTTATATAAACAAGAAATGAATATAGAGTAAGTGACATTTTGGAAACAATACGGCCAAATGTTCTGTTTAATTTTGCTCTACTAGTGAAAATAGATCCTGAAGAAGCCACACTCAATACAGTGGTGTGAAAAAGTGTTTGCCCCCTTCCTCATTTCCTGTTCCTTTGCATGTTTGTCACACTTTAGTGTTTCGGAACATCAAACCAATTTAAACAATAGTCAAGGACAACACAAGTAAACACAAAATGCAATTTGTAAATGAAGGTGTTTATTATTAAAGGTGAAAAAAAATCCAAACCATCATGGCCCTGTGTGAAAAAATGATTGCCCCCCTAAACCTAATAACTG
>JAFFST010047279.1:20211-32142 GCA_022414735.1 Noturus placidus | reverse complement strand
GAGAGAGAGAGAGAGAGAGAGAAGGGGAATGGAGAGCAAGCATTGCATTCAAGACCTTTACTAACTAAATTTACTCAGACCATGTGCATCCCGTTAGACATGGAGAGACAGTGATAAGAAAGAAAACAAGGCAGGAGATGTCCACAAACATCTTCTCGGCCCATGTCTATTCTGCAATAAAATCCTTGAAAGGCCAGTGATATCATGAGATAATAACATGTGACCCACATGACCCACATATAATGGGGGATTTCAAGGGAACTAGTGGACTAGTCATAGCTAGACACACACACACATACACCGCTGATATTACAATTGAATATATATTCAAGCAATTCATAAAATATGGTGTGAACCAATAAAACAGGAGTTATGGGTGTCTAGGTGTGTGAGAGAGTTCTAGAGATGGAGAACACGTTAAGGTGTTGATGTTGAAAATGTTGAAAAATGTTGAAAAAAACTGTGAGGTAAAGTGAGGCTTTACTTACAGTTAGGGACACCTGTACACAGTCCCTGAGTGTGTGTGTGTGTGTGTGTGTGTGTGTGTGTGTGTGTGTGTGTGTGTGTGTGTCAGAGATAAAACAGAAGGCTACACTAGTATAACTACACAAGCCATTATTTTCAGCTGTTTAAAATAAATAAATAAATAAAAGTTCATTCCGTACAGCATTTCTGATGGACACACATTTTTCCTATTTGTCAAACTCTAAAGTTAAACTACTATAATATGCCTTTAGTCAATAATGTTCAGATACTGGGATCGTTCAAGAAATATCCTTTTCTCCTTCAAAAAATTCTCCCATTAGCATTATTATCGGCCAAGGATATATATTAAGATCTATTTTTTAATTAGCATGTGTATAAATAGATACATATACACAGACATAACCCCCAGACACACAGCGGTACTGGATACAACAACCTGTCATAAATCTGTACTGCCCTTTATCACCTCTCCTGACAGCTGTGAACACTCTGAACACACACCCGTCCTTGGTCTGAAGACTATTTAAAGCCCTCTGCAGTTACTATAGTTTGAAACAGATTTGTTTTTTTCTCCAAATCACCAAAGTATAGAACATTACCTGCCTACACAGTACAACTGACTAACACATAATTCATCATTGTGCATGCAAAGTTAATCAAGGGGAATATTTAAGGATCCCGAGCAACAACTAGGTAACAACTAGGTTAGAGAATGGCAGGCAGTCATGGCGAGAGTTGCAAACATAAATGTCACTGTTATTAATGTTATCGGATGTTCTGCATTCATTTCTTCACTTTTGTTCACAGTGACTATGATGATACGTATTAGACCACGTCCACGGTAATGTGCGTGATTCCAAATACAACGTTGTTGTGTTTAGGACACACTAGTGTTTTCAGTCCATTTCTGAAAACTCTCCAAAAGCTCAAAAACAACAGTTGAGGATGTGCACCAGGTGTCTTTACAACATTTCCGGCATTTTTATTTGCACAGAGAGTAACACAAGCTCAGGATTAAAACGAGGACGCTGGAGCTGTGAGGTGGCAATGTTACCCGTTCAAAGTACTGTACAGAAGATGGTATCGAATCAATCAAAATTGACGCATGTTACTCCGGGCTAGGCCTTGGACGCTGCATGAGAAGCAGTTAGGAAACAAGAGGTGACATGGGGTGGCTTCATGTTAGCCAGAGGAAGCACCAGTGTGGTAGATGTAATATAAGGGAGTCTACAGAGTGCTGTAAAAATGTACCAAACTAACACCCGGAAATGAGTTAGCATTTTAGCACTTCCGGTTCCATCGTCCTGAATTAAATGTCTGAAATAAGGTCTCTAGTGAACACAAGCTCAAAATTTTCATGTTTTATTCTACAACATTAAATGCATCCGTAATACCCCACTCGTGATTTTTTAAAAGCTTTTACGTGTCTTGAAAAAGGCGGTTGCTAACAAGTTGGTAAATGGGACTACAGAGGGGGTTGAGGACATTAAACATCATCACGCAGACCAGAAAAACTCATCTACTACAGTGTTTCTCACGTTCTTGCAAACTATTCCGACTCAATTTTTTTAATTTGAAGATTAGCAGTGGTGACTTATCCAAGCTGCCACTGTTGGGCCTTTGAGCTAGGCCCTTAAACCTCTCTGCTCCAGTGGCGCTG
Source organism: Noturus placidus (assembly GCA_022414735.1). Classification (NCBI taxonomy): domain Eukaryota; kingdom Metazoa; phylum Chordata; class Actinopteri; order Siluriformes; family Ictaluridae; genus Noturus; species Noturus placidus. The sequence goes on along the minus strand of JAFFST010047279.1, from coordinate 29,996 downwards.
TATCATGGCTGACTCTGCACTCTGACCCCAGCTTCCTAACATGCAGGGGTATGTGAAGAAGAATTTCACTGAACTGTAATGTATATGTGACAAATAAAGGCTCATTATCAATTTATAGTATTTTCCAATTGTAGTGTATTTTTTCTAATTGTAGTGCTATAAAGCTTAGTGGTAATGATGTGAAAGTCATGCGGCAATGGTGTAGTTCGTTTATAACCGTTATCTTTTAACTTTAGCTTTTTACTTCTGGTAATTGTATTTCAGCTTGATAATTCGTAAAAGTTGTATTCATTAGTGAAGATTATCTTGATTAACAAAAAGTGTAAGAATCATAAACGTTTGCTGGTCACCGAGATTATTTTCTGCAATAATCCAAAACCCAATGGAAAAATCCTATTGGCTTTTTGTCAAGGGAACCAGGGTGATGCTGACCTCTGGGTTGACCTTCATAAATATGTCATTTTTGCAGCACTCAATTAGATTTCAACTAAAGTGGGACAACATTTTTTGTTTTTTTAATATAGCAGATATTTCAATTCAGTGACTAAATTTAAATGTAACATTATTGGACACTGGTTCTAATTTTATGAGGATCCTTGTTTAAGGATCCTGATACAAACAAATAGGTGAGACCCAATAGTTTGTTTCCTGGTTTTTGCTGTGTACATATTTCCCATAACCTCTGACCTACAGAGGGCCACATAACACATACCACAATTTCTCCATTTTGTTCCTGTTTACATCACTGCCCTTTAAAGTTGAGAGACAAGAGGGAAGGCAGCTGACCTCTAACCCCCTAACCAACCTCCTGAAAGTTTAATAAAAAATTACTATCGGAAATAGCTTATTTAACAAGGACACTACAAAAAAGACTACAAGCAGTGATAATGCTAGCATATTATTTAGTCACTGCCTGCTGCTCTATTGGGGTCAAAGATCATGTCGCATCACAACACATTTCCACTCCTGTGAAATTCAATGGCAGACATCTACCAGGAAATGCCGGTCAGACATTCTCATTTCCTGTAGACTCCAGACACCAATCAGAATGGATCAAATGCCGACAAGAGGCTGTTGAAGAAATCGCAAGCTGAAATCTAATCTATATAACATATGTGGGCTATGCATGAAGCCTGTGGAATGAACTGTACTGAATGCAATCTCCAGACAAACTGGATTTATACTGTGTATGATTCACAAAGCTTTCTGCTAGTGTAACAGAACTGAAACGTTGTGGAAATGGTCATAGATTTGCAAGAATGCAGTATTACAGGAAATACAGAAAGAGCAGCCTTTGAGCATTTTTCGGATGTCCTGACAAATTCACTAGATTTTTTTTTTTTTTTTTTTTTACAGTCTTTACAACTTTGTTAATTTAATCATTCTTTGATTTATGAAGATTCATGAAAAGCTTCCAGCCCACATTTAACCCTCTACTGCATGAATTATTTACATTTAGATAAAAAAAAAAATGTTACAATTAGTTCAAGTGACAAAAATATATGTGAAATTGTGGAAAGTATCATATAATCAAAAATAACACAAAATGTATGAGATTACAATTCCAATTATTGCATTTTCCAGACTATAAGTTAATGAGTTTTTTTTTTTTGCCACCTAGTAAACATATAAACATGATATCTTCCAGAAAGTAATTACAGCTATAAAAAGTATTTTGATGCATTTACTTACTCAAAATACATACAAAAATTAGATCCAAACATGCTTTGGGTGAAATATATTCTTAATTCTTTCTCTTGAACCATAAAATTTAGAACATAAGGTCAAATTTTCAAGTTCAAAATTGTAATTGTCCGAAATTGTAACCATTTTTCTTATTTTGAATGTGAAAAATGGTAAATATACTATTAGAGAAGCCCAGTGTCTTTTTGCTATGTATGACTGTTTCAGTTCATGAATGCACATACCACAGTTCCATTATCGCTTGTTGTTGCCATATGGCAACAATTACATTTTACAATTTAACAGAATACTCAAAATATATAAACTTGTTTAAATGACAAAAAAAAAATGTTAAGTTAGATCATGTAGTGTTTTAATTTTTTCCTTTATGTAATTTTGCCTAAATATTGAAAAATTAATGAAGTTTTGAGAGCACTCCGATGATGACCTTTACCATGCCATTTGATGGTAAACAGCACTTCCTAGTTTTGTGACATGGCTTTTTTTATTATGTCATTGTTAAACTACCTCTTTTCCCATTTACATAGGGAAATTATTAGTATTTTTATTATTGCCTATCAAAACATTGCAGAAAAATTAATTGTTGCCATGCAGTAAAGGGTTAAGTGGCAGTGCCTCATCTAACTGCATGTTACACATACAATTATATATCATTTATATAATTTTCATCCACATCAAACATTCAGTGAACTGTCATGCTAAACTGGCCATAAACTGAACATTTGCATTTTTTCACACAAAAGACCTCATGATGCTGAGTGCATTAAAAATGGCACAGAAGCAGAGCTGTGTGACTGAACCGATTGTAAGATGATATGATAATAGATGCACTGCAGTGAAAGAAAAGATCTATTTCAATGAAGCAAACAGCAGACAGCCAGACCTAGATAAACAGAAACCAGGGCATGCAGTGCCTATTAGACTAATACAACCTGATGTGCTCTGAGTAAATGCTGAATGTATTCAAGTACATCACAGAACATACAGTAGACACACAACCAAAAAAAACCCTTGTTTCTTTATCTGGAAGGTTCTGTGTTTTATCTCATCAAAATTAGGATGATAGTAACATATCCATTACTACAAATATTGAAAATTTCCCTCTGACACTAAATGTCAATCAGCTGAGACGTGTCTTGCACAGGACCTATGAGGCAAAACTCTGGGAAATTTACAGCTAGCAGTTTAAGCATCAGGGAACACTTGCCTCAAGGCAGGTCAGGTTATTCAGTATCACATATAGACATGTAGTTGCTGACACATTGATTTCTCCTAAACCAAACAACAGTCTTTTAGCTAATCACAGTAGCGGCAGCCATATTGAAGCTGAATCACTTTGCAGCAATAAGGTATCATGTACAGAGGGTAGGTTCCTTTTCGAGCCTAGTTCTTATCAAGGGTTCTTCATCATTTTGTCCCCCTTCTCCTGCTTTGTGACAATGGCTTTTACCTTATTTAAAAGGCATAACCTATTTAATATTAATACTGGTTTATGAAACTGTTTATACTGTATGCAAACGGTTTTACTGAGCCAAATGTTTTTTGAGGCATATGTGATTCTTGATGTGTGATTTTTGAGGCATGTGTGAGTTTTCAAGATGCTTTACATGAACAACAATAATCCACTCTTAATCTAATTAAGACCCATACTTTGATTAAGAAACTATAGTATTAACTATATATTATGTATATAATATAACTATATATTAGGAAACTATGTATTATAGACGTGTATTACAGACATGTAAACACCTTAATCAAATTATGAACGTCGTGTGGGAGTTTTCACCGCATTTTGCAACAGGACACGATCACAGACGGCAGTTTTACAAACAAGAGAGTTCAGCCGCATCCCAAATCGCATACTTTCCTACTATAGGCCTGTAGTGGGGAAAAATACATGTATCTCGGCTACTATATAGCGGTAAGTATGCGATTTGGGACACACACACAGCTTCAAGCAGTTGTCTATACGGCTTCAAGTAGTTGTCTATTAGCACGTAATTCTGGAGGGACGCCGGATGGCGTGGCGCGGTGACATAATGACGCGGGCTCTTAATCTAATTATGATCTATAACATGTAAAACGGGAACATGACAGGAGTATTCTAAAAGTGACTCATGTAAACACCTTAATCACATTATTATCTTACTCAGATTAAGGTCAATAATGAGATTACTGCTGTCCATGTAAATGTAGTCACTGTTTAGCAACATTCAACTTGTAGCTCCAGGGCAAATCTAAAGAAACAAACTTCAGAGAGGAAACATGTCTTGGCTGATCACCTATGTTTGGAATAAGGCAGAGATAAGAATGCGAGTTTCATTTTTGGCTGAAGTGTGGCTGTAAATAATGAAATAACGATAGCTATCTTGATTTATCTCGAGTTTGCATGTGTATACTAAATACAAATATAAAAACCATATTCAAATTCATTTTTCAGTACTATGGCAGGCTCGAATCAGTTTAACAATTTTTCATGGTTCCTGTTTGTAGTAATGATTTAAGCAGGAGCCCTCAGTTGATCAAACTGACTTCTATACCCTTAACTTAATTCTTTATTATAAAATATGATTATGTCTATAGTTGTTTTCAGCACTTTCTGAGAGTCTGCCATGGAAGACAGAAATGTACAGTAGCTGTAGCTCTGAGTAAAGCAGGACTGCAGCAGCTACTGTTACGGTCCTGATCAATGAGATGACCTTTGAATGCACATTTATTTATACGCATATATGTGCAGACATCACACACCCAAGACATACGGTATGTGTCATTAGCAAGTGCGAGTAAATAAAAATATGTTGTAAACAAGGTTGAAACTATTACAACCGCCTACACTACAGCTGAGTGTATTTGCTTTATTCGTGCTGTTCTTTTCAATGTTTTATTATGTACAAGCTCTTTTATAGGCACAAGATTATACATGTGGAGTCTTGCTGAACTATCAACACTACAGCATTTTAGTGTCAGTGGAACAGGATATTAACTCTTGTGCATCAATTTAAAAAAGTTACACATAGGTCAAAAGTTACACATAAAAAATTTTTTATGCAGTGTCAGATTTAAAACAAACAAACAAACAAACAAAGAAACAAACAAATAAAAAAAAAAAGACCCTAACACTCAGGCCCGTAAAGGACAAAAATGACTATGTCAAAAAACTGTCATAGAAATATTATATATTAATATTTTTTCCCACTTTCATTTACATTTATTCACTTAGCAGATGCTTTTATCCAAAGCGACTTACAAATGAGAGATACCAAATGGTTTCCATTACATAGTAAGACTTATTAAGGATGTTGGTCCTTGATGGTATAACATGCCACCATTGGAAAGTATAGACCCATAGGGACCATTACAGTTTCCATCCATCCATCCATCTTCTACCGCGGTCACGGGGAACCTGGAGCCTATCCCAGGAGGCATCGGGCACAAGGCGAGGTACACCCTGGACAGGGTGCCAGTCCTTCGAAGGGTCCATTCATAACCCATTCATACACTACGGACACACCAATCAGCCTACCATGCATGTGTTTGGACTGGGGGAGGAAACTGGAGTACCCGGAGGAAACCCCCGACACACAGGGAGAACATGCAAACTCCACACACATGGCCCCTGGCGGGACTCGAACCCCGAACCCTGGAGGTGTTAGGCGAACGTGCTAACCAATAAGCCACCGTGCGCCCCAGATTTAGATTTTCACTGATTTAGATTTTTTTTTTACCAGCATCAGTTCTGATCATAATTACCAAACATTCATTAATTTTCAGAATTTTAACCCTTTAAACGTTTCTTTACATAATGCAAAAATCTTTAAAGCTCAGAAAACTTCTTTGTCCAATATACATGGGGAAGGATTTGTGATTTCCTGTACAATATAATTTCTTTCTTTCAAACTGTTCACACACATACATAAAAATGTCAGTACACACATACAAACCACAACTCTGATATCCATACACACACACACACACACACACACACACACACACACACACAATTATAGCTGCATAATTTATTCAGTCTGCAGTGGTCTATAATACAGCAGAATCAGGCTTTGTTTGGTTTGCTCATTGCCATTACAACAAAATTGTTTTGTCTGTTACTCACGCTGTGAGGGAGACAAGGGACAACAGGGGACAAAATCAATTAGCAGCTTTCAGGTAGAACATATATCTGCCATGACGTGTCTACACCTTTCTTCCATCCTGGGAAGAATTATGTGAAGTGAAACAGACACAGGTACTCGACCAGGCTATGGATATTTCTGTGTTCGGATTAACAATCGTGCCATGCTGTATGAGTGGAAAAGCACTTCAGTCATATTTCAGTCCATACTGTCTTTGATTTCAAGGAGGTTTTTTGTGATTGTTGTCGCCAAAAAATGCTTGATTTTGCTGTGATTTTTTAAAAAACTTTGCAATGCAACTTCCAGAGGGTTTTTTTCCCAGAAACTACTTGAGTTGGCGAAATTGAACATACACAAAATTGTTTTGCACAGTGATGTTTGTTGGAAAATCAGACCTTTTAACTGTACTTGTTCGAAGAGGGGTTTGGCTGAACGCCCGTTGTGATGACGTCACATGACGCGTCTTGGCCCAAATTTGCAGCAAATCTTTAATAATGGCAACCTCCTCCAAATAATGAGGCGTTCCCTTGATTTTGAGTTTATTTCTGCAATCGAAAAATCGCAAAATCCTGGTAAGACTGACATTTCTTTGGATTTGGTAATGACCATTGTTAAAGAAATTAAGTAAACAAAACCAACCATATCTTACACAATGTTTTTGTTGAAGTGATCGATTTGAAATTGTTGTTTGGTATGCTATAGCTTTATTTAATGTTCTGTCAAACTAAGCACATACTGTAGACATTGTAAAGTCTTCTAAGACTTCCACTTGACTGGCGAGCTTAATTAATCTAAATTGTCCATGCCTAACAATCCCTGTACCAGCATCTGATACATATATACCATTGTGCTCCATGGAGATCTGTTAGGCAACACCCCCTTGACCTTTCAACTCTTCACCTCTGGCTTTGTGAAGGGTTTGTGACAACACCAGAGACACTACTGTGTGTGTGTGTGTGTGTGTGTGTGTGTGTGTGTGCATGTCTGTAATGAATATCGATTTGCTTCCTATTTGCCGATAGGTAGAATACTGTCAGTAGACAAGCAAACACACACACACACACACACACACACACACACACACACACACACACACAGAAACAAGTTTGCTGCAGAGTGCTAAAATGTGCATTATAAGTGGCTTGTTTTATAAACCAGTTTCTGCTGCTAGCTGAATATCAGGAATTAACCAGTGAATATTGGTTAAGGACGAAATAATACACTTGGGGGTGTGCTATTATAGGAAAACAATAAAAAGAAGTTTAGCGTCATGTGACAAAATGTGAAGTGGAGTTACTGTGAGCACATTTATGAGCCATAAATTTATGCTTGATCGTTAGTCAAATGTTTAGTCATTTTGTTCTGAATTTGTCCTAAATGTTGCAACCAATGATGTGCTGTAAAAAAGCAGGGAACTTATTTAATAATTATGTTATTAGTAAGTATATGTTTATGTGTGTAATGCCATGTTTAACCATATTGATTGCTATCTTTTTCATTTTTAACCACATGAAACTATGTTAGTTTATATTATTGTAAGTTTTATCTTGAAATTTTCATTTCAGCGCGCTACCGCCTAGATGTTTGTATCCACATCCATTCACATCAATTTTAAGGGCTCACGTCATAAATCACAAGAGGAAAACTCCAAAGCCAGGTCTCATACACGCCCAGATACACAATCCTCATAATGACAATGACATCACTGTTGTTCCAGGGAGTGAATGTCACCCTAACGGAGCAGCCGTGGACCTGACGCTCCCCTGTGAAGGATTCCATGAATCATTTATAACCAGGGGAATATAGCAGGAGGAAAAAAACATCAGCATGTGATTTGCTATAAGACAGAAAAGAGGGAAAGATGGAAGGAGTAGCACACAGGGAGCAAGAGAATAGAAAGCTGAGTGTTGCATAGTGGCATTGTGACAGATGGAGAGATGCAAAAGAGTAAGGGGAATAAATAAGAGGAGACCCAAATACATGTACAGGGAACTGCATGGTCATGGTCTCAGCAGCACACAAATATTCAGTTGGAAATATGTATATCATTATGAACTGGGACATGCAGTAACATGAACTTCATGGCAGCTTTGTTATATCGGTGGGTTTTCATACTTAATTGATTTAAGAAAGGTGAAAGGAAAATTCTTTTCCAGCTCAGGCTTGCTCCCAGTAATTCTGCCAAACAACTTCACATGCAATATTCCGGGCACTGAGACTGTGTTGTATCCTGTTAAAGACAGGGAGGCTATTTTCAAAGCAATTGATTAGACTATGCAAATGTGAACAATAGGACTTGGCTTGGGACTCTGACTGTACAGCTTGGTACCCTCAATTCTGACTAGTGTGGTACCCACAACTTAGTTTGGTACCCTTGACTCAGAGTCTACAACTAAGTACATTCGAATCTACTGCTTTGTCCCCTTGACTATTACTCTACAAAATGGTACCCTTTAATGGGTTTGGAATGATAGACTTGATTTCCACTCTATAGTTTAGTATCTATAACTCAAAACTCTTCAGCTTGGTACCTACAACTCAGACTCCACAGATGGGTACCCTTGACTGATACTCAACAGATTGGTCCCTATGGTTTGAAATTATTGACTTGATTTCCACTCTACAGTTTGGTAACTGTAACTCAGACTCCACAGCTTGCTGCCCACAACTCAGAATTAGGCTTGGAACTCTGGACTGGTACCCTTGACTCAGACTCTGCAGTTTGGTACCCTTGACTCAGACTCTACAGGTATGTACCCTTGACTCAGACTCTGCAGATTGGTACCCTTGACTCAGACTCTACAGGTATGTACCCTTGACTCAGACTCTGCAGTTTGGTACCCTTGAATCAGACTGTACAGATATGTGTGGGTTTGAATTTAGTCTATTATCTAAAGACACTTAGAATTTAATCTGGAAAAAGATACTCACACCAGAAAGAAAACATAAAGACAACAGCCAGTGAGTGAGGAGAAGCAAGGGTCCAGGTTTATTCGTTCCGTCCCACCAACCGGAATCCATGCAGTTGAGAGTCTCAAAAGCGATCCTAAAAACTCCGAGCTAAGCTCTTCTATTCATACAAATTTCTTAGGTCAGGATGACCCAGAGAGATTTCAGCGCCTCCCATCTGCAGGTGCAGTCAGTTGACATACACAGGGTCAGAATGCCCTGACCTAGCCTCTTATCTGCAAGATTAGACCGTTCTGACCTAGCTGGTAGGGCATTACATCATAAAAATTCAGCTGGCTTGAGATAAACATAGTGTCTGTATTTTTCTACTTCATCATTGAGACAAGATTTTTTTCCCTGTCTCTGATCCCATTATGCTGTATTTCTGATTTTATAATTTATTTGTTCTATATTTCTGTTTTAAATATGAATATGAATATGGGAAGGTGAACTGTCTCAGTGGTTAAAGCTTTGATAGGGAGGTTGTGTGTTATCCCAGCACTTGCTTTGGATAAAAAGTTTCCGCCCAGTGAACAAATGTAAACCAGGGAAAGACAAAGAGGGACAAAAATCAATTAAGTTATTAACCAGATAGGTCAGAGATATGCACTTACAAAGTGTGTGTTCTTGCTTTTCTGTTGTACAGTGGTGTGAAAAAGTGTTTGCCCCCTTCCTCATTTCCTGTTCCTTTGCATGTTTGTCACACTTAAGTGTTTCGGAACATCAAACCAATTTAAACAATAGTCAAGGACAACACAAGTAAACACAAAATGCAATTTGTAAATGAAGGTGTTTATTATTAAAGGTGGAAAAAAATCCAAACCATCATGGCCCTGTGTGAAAAAGTGATTGCCCCCTAAACCTAATAACTGGTTGGGCCACCCTTAGCAGCAACAATTGCAACCAAGCATTTGCGATAACGTGCAATGAGGCTTTTACAGCGTCCTGGAGGATTTTTGGCCCACTCATCTTTGCAGAATTGTCCTAATTCAGTTACAT
>JAFFST010047277.1:3243-14673 GCA_022414735.1 Noturus placidus | reverse complement strand
TTCCGAAACACTTAAGTGTGACAAACATGCAAAGGAACAGGAAATGAGGAAGGGGGCAAACACTTTTTCACACCACTGTATGAACACTGGCTGTAGTGTATGAGCCATAAACTCTTTACTCTCTCTATTTCTCACAGGAGGCTTTGAGTGCCATCACACTGGTGTTCATTCTGTACTCTCAGGAGCACCTTGAAGTTTATTGATTAAAACAATGGAAATTTATGACATTTTAGATTCTTGCATTTTCCAATAAAGAGCATGAACAAAACATTATGTAATGGCTAAGAAAAGTGGCACGTTTTTGTTTTTTATTTAATGAATGTTAGTACATTTACATTTATTCATTTAGCAGACGCTTTTATCCAAAGCGACTTACAAATGAGACACACTCACACACCAATGGTAGCAATAGTATTAACGTACAAATGATTTCTAATGCAGGAACTAAACAACAGAAAAGGTATTGTGAGGAAACTACTTAATGTTGAGCATTAGTTTTGTAAACATGCAGAAAGAAAACCTGCTGATTTTTTCTTGCATATGAATAATGATCATGACAGCAATAAAATAAATAAATAAATAAATAGGGGGTGGGGGGAGGGGAACCTCCTAAAGCTTTTAAATGCATACGCTTGACTCTCTTGCTCCCTCTGACAGCACTGTGAAGAAATGCACTTATCCACTGCAGGGTTTAACACTGAACCCTTAACACTTCTGTTTGATTCCTCATTTACTCCTGAACTTAGAGTAGAGATCCTTTACTTACACTGTTAATACTGCAGGATCCAGTTTCTGCTTTTAGTAAAATAAATAAAATACACATTGTCATGTTTAATTATATTTTTAATTTCAAATATTCAATATCAATTCATATTTTCCAAAATGGCAAAAATTGTTATATTTAAAAATGCACAAGAGTAGTTTTAACACTGTATTACTTGTACTTCATATGATAGAACATTGCAACCAGGTTACATCATTTTGTGAATTAATAATGATGCATTTGTTTTCATGAAATGTTCCATCTACAAATCTCCTCACATAACTACAATTAAAGTCAAACAACATATAAAAACACATCTCAAGGCTTGCTGTTTATCATTAATGTTAAGTGAAATTCTATCCAGGTCACCGTGTTGGTTTTAAACTAGCAGACACATTTGTGTTTTTTGCAAGTTTTCAGTTGAAGCACAGCTCAATCATCTAAATCAAAAACATTAGCTTGGTTAAAATCGTTTCTTTTGTTTTCTTTCTTATAAGACTATTTAACTTGTTCAGATTACTCTGTGTTTAAGCACCATTTACAGGCTTTAGCTAAATGAATCCAGACAGAAAAAAAGTCTGTCTGTAAAATACTGGGCTTCTAACAGCATGACATTATAACAACAAGTCAATATTATATTAAAATCCCAACATAACCGTAATGAAAATTCCAACGTATCCACCGATGCATTCACTCAGAAGAACGTTGCTCATTCCTCTATGACTGCATTCTCGATTCTGTCTTCAGTGTGAGCTGTTAAAGAAATTATAAAAAGGTCATTTATTTCATTCCAGGTGTTCACGGCAGAAAAGCAACTGAATGGCATTTGATCATATCCTAAACACAATGTAAAGGGTGTTTGGTTTAATGCTTATTAATGACAGTAAAGTCACGAAGTGACAATGTTTGGTCCAAATGTGAGGACAATTAGTAAGGGGTTCTAACTGTGCATAATCACTCCTGTTTTATATAACACACGCCCTTACTTCCCTGCAGGTTTTGCTTCTAGTATGTGTGCGTATGCATGTAGTGACACAAAGCAGGAGCACGAGAAGCTGAAGCAGCGAATATTCATGTTGCAGGTTCATTTGGTTTTGAGTTTGGTCACAGACTCTCCTCCGCCTGCAGAAAAACCAGCAGAAACTCTTGTCTCAGGTGGGATCTGTCCATACTGTCACCGGATAAACCCTTAGACACATCTTCATACACATGCTCAAATACACAGGCTGGTAGAAAGTTTTAATAAAACCCTGAAAATCATGATTTGTAACTTTGTGCATGAAGACAATTATAATTGGAATAAAAGGTTGGAGAGGTACCTCAGGTCTCCACTGGAGAAAGAGAATGCTGGTAAGATGGTCCCACCCCTAGTAAAAATGAGGTTGTCACGTACCTGCTGGTCAGTGGGAAAGCAATCGCGGGAGAATGAAGGCGGATGTATGAGCGGGTTGGGCAGTAATCGGTGTCGAGAGGGCAGGCAGAAGTCAGGCGATCGGGCGAACAACACTAAAACGGGATTAGGCTGAGACGATAGTCGAGGTTGATATATCCAACAGGAGTCAGGCGATCGGGCGAGAAAACCAAAATGGGACGTAGACTGAATCGTAAACACGGGGCGGAAATCAAGGTCGGTAAACACGGGGATCATATACGGAAAGTAATGCTCGGTAACGCTAGGAGTGATTCGCTAAGACGTATACTTTGCGTCTGAGTGTTGTGTGTGTTTGGGCTTTATACTGACTGCCGGATTGACATCAGATGTGCGCCCTTAGTATTCCGGGGATGCAGAGCGCATGCACGCTGGCAGTGTGCTCCCTCCGGGAGCCGGACGTCTCCTCGGTCTCCCTCGTGGCCGTGGTCGAGGGAGAGTAGGATGGGCCCGGTGGAAGTCCCTGAGCACCTGTGGGTCGAGAATGTCTCTCCGGGGAACCCAGCATTGTTCCTTTGGTCCGTAGCCCTCCCAATCTACTAAATACTCCATCGCGCCTCCTCGTCGTCGTCGAGATCGGAGTATCTGGTGGACTCGGTAGGCAGGCTGCCCGGCACTCCCCAGTAACCCCTAGAGGTCGACAGGCAGCCTGCCTACCGAGTCCACCAGATACTCCGATCTCGACGACGACGAGGAGGCTAGAGGCCCACTCACCACGGGTTTTATCTGGGACACTTGGAACAAAGGGGACACACGACTGTGACGAGGCAGGGCCAATCGGTACATTACTTCGTTGACTCTTCGGAGGACTCTGAACGGACCTGTGTATTTCAGTGCAAGTTTTCTCCCGCTCGGAGGTGCCCTCAGGTTCCGGGTAGACAACCACACTCGATCTCCCTTCGCATACGTAGGAGTAGCACTGCGTTGACAATCTGCCTTACATTTGTACATAGCTGAGGTGACCTGTAGACGATGATGAGTTTCTGCCCAGACTTGCTCACTTTTCGGAAACCACTGGTCCACGGCGGGCGAGGTGGTCAGTTCCGCATTCCAAGGGAACAAGGGGGGTTGGTACCCCAACACGCACTGGAATGGTGTAAGTTCGGTGGCGGAATGTCGGAGGGAGTTTTGGGCGTATTTGGCCCATGGCAGGAAAGTGCTCCATTCCTCCGGGTGATTGGAACAGCAGGAACCGGACCAGCTCTTGATTTACTTGCTCCGCTTGTCCGTTGCTCTGTGGGTGGTACCCGGAGGTCAGGCTGATGGTGACGCCCAGCTTGGTCATAAATCCCGCCCAGACCCCGGACGTAAACTGAGGCCCCCGGTCACACACGATCTCCTCAGGGATCCCAAAGTATCTGAACACATGTTGGAACAGAAGTTCGGCTGTGGCGAACACAGATGGGAGACAAGCAGAAAATGCACGGATTTGTAAAATCGGTCCACGATGACACATACTACTGTCTGGTTCTGGGAAGGAGGTAGATTGGTGACAAAGTCTATCACCAAGTGAGACCAAGGGCGTTCGGGCGTGGGTAGGGGGACCTTCCGGGAGGAAGTGAACGAGGAACTTTGTGTTGTGCACACGTGGAACAGGAGGACACTATTTTGGAGACGTCTCTTTCCAACCCTGGCCACCAGTACTTTTCCTGTAACAGAGAACGAGTGCGGTGCACCCCGGGGTGGCCCGTCCCCGGGACCAAGTGTGCCCATAGAATTAGGTACTGTCGGTTAATCTCAGGGACAAACAGACGTCCCGCGGGACACTCCGGGGGTATCTGTGAATGTGGAACCTTCTCCAGTTGCTGATCTATTTCCCACTCTAGGGTATTACAAACGCGAGTTGGATTGATAATGTACTCCTCTTTCGGGGATCGTAAAATTTGCTTGTGTCGAGATAGGGCATCAGCTTTGATGTTTTTGGACCCTGGCCGGTAGGATAACACAAAGTTAAATTGGTTGAAGCAGAGGGCCCAGCGTGCCTGACGATAATTGAGCCTTTTAGCAGTCCGAATGTATTCCAAGTTCTTGTGATCAGTGAAGATGACAAAAGGGTGAACAGCTTCCTCTAACCAGTGCCACCAGGTCTCCAAGGCCCATTTCACGGCCAGCAACTCCCGATCTCTGACATGGTAATTCTGCTCCGAGGCTGAGAAGGTTCGAGAAAAATAGGCGACGGGGTGGAGCTTTGGTTTATCACCGAGCCGCTGGGATAACACCACTCCTACTCCCGTCTCGGAGGCATCCACTTCTATGACAAAAGGGATGGCGGGGTTAGGGTGTCGGAGGATGGGAGCGGTAGTGAAGGCCACCTTGAGATCCTCGAAGGCTTGCTGGGCAGAGGGGTTCCACTTTAGCCTTCCTGGTTTCCCTTGTAGGAGGGTAGTGAGGGGCTTGGCGATAATGCTGAAGTTCCGTATAAACCGCCGATAAAAGTTGGCAAATCCCAGGACCCATTGCAGCTCCTTGATGGAGCGAGGAGCGGGCCATTCGGTCACTGCCCTGACCTTTCCCTGGTCCATAGCGACCCCCTGTGGCCCTATGACATATCCGAGAAACGAAATCTGACTCTGGTGAAACTCACATTTCTCGGCTTTAACAAACAACTGATGCTCCAGTAGCCGGGCCAAGACCTGCCGGACATGTTTTACATGCTCCTCTTGGGTGTGGGAGTAAATCAGGATATCATCTATGTATGCTATTACATAACGACCGAGCATATCTCGCAAAACGTCGTTAATTAAACACTGGAAAATGGCTGGAGCGTTAGAAAGTCCAAAAGGCATTACCCGGTATTCATAGTGTCCGGAGGTGGTGCTGAACCCTGTCTTCCACTCATCCCTCTTCCGGATCCTGACTAAGTTATAGGCGCTGCATAAGTCGAGCCGGCTAAAGATTTTTGCGGTACGGAGTTGTTCCAGGGCGGCCGGGACTAGCGGTAAGGGGAAGCGGTATCTCACGGTGCACTGGTTGAGGCCCCGATAATCAATGCAGGGTCGAAGTCCCCCTCCCTTCTTTTCGACAAAAAAGAACCCAGCGGAGGCGGGGGATGTGGATGGTCGTATGTAACCCTTTTGTAGAGCCTCCTGGATGTACTCCTCCATGGCCTCCTGTTCTTTGATCGTCAATGCATAAATCTTTCCATGGGGAGGGGTGGCTCCTGGAAGGAGGTCAATCTGACAGTCATACTTCCTGTGAGGTGGGAGTCCGGTGGCCTTCTTCTTACTAAATACTTTCAGGAGATCGTGGTACACCCTCGGGATTTGGGTTGTTTTGTCCGACTCTGGGCTTTCAATGGAGGTGGAAGACAGGGTGAACACTGGGAGTTGGAGGCAATGACGAAGGCAGTGGGGGACCAGCGGAGGATTTCCTTCTGTGCCCAGGATATCTGAGGGTCGTGTTGTTTCAACCACGGCAGGCCGAGGACCACGGGGTGCTGTGCCATTTCAATAACATAGAAGCTGATGCTTTCGGAATGCAGGGCGCTCACTCTTAATTGTAGGGAGGCGGTGCAGTGCGGGATAAGGCCCTTACTGATGGGTGCCCCATTGATGGCCTGAATGCGTCGGGGGTTTGGTAGTGGCTGGATCGGCAGGTGGTACTGCGTAATGGTCTGAAGAGAAATGAAGTTCCCGGCCGCTCCTGAGTCAATTAGTGCTTCTACAACACAGGAACCATGTGATGATTTCACTACAATGGAGAAGGTAAAAGCTGACTGCATTGACCCTAGTTCGATCACTGGGTCACTTACCCCCTGTGCTGGGCGTGGTGTGTGCGGGCACTGCCTCAAGAAGTGCGTCGCTTCACCGCAGTACAGACATCTTTTCTCTCGGCGGCGTCTTTCGCGTTCTTGCACGCTTAGGCGGGTTTTTTCCCATTTCCATCGGTTCGTCGGCACAGACGTGATCCGGACCCTGTTCCGGACTGCGGAGCTGGGGGCGGCCTTTCAGCAGACGGTCCAGTCGAATGGCCAGATTTATCAGGGCATCCAGGTCACCCTCGTCGTCCCGGCATGCCAGCTCGGTGATGACATCCCCGTTCAGTCCCCGCCTAAACGCGGTCTTGAGGGCTGGATCATTCCATCCACTCTGGGCGCCCTGAGTCCGGAACTCCAGGACGTAATCCACCACGCTACGCGTGCCTTGCCTTATTGACAATAGTCCCTCCCCTGTTTCTCGACTTGTCGATGAGTGGTCGAACACCGTGCGGAATCGTGCTGTCATTTGTTCATATGTACGGGTTGAGCCCCCCTCTTGCAGCCACTCCGCTGTCGCCCACTGGAGGGCTCGTCCTGTCAATAATTCCATAAAGTGGATACTTTTCTGCCGGTCCGTCTTATCCGGGTATGAGTCGAAGTAAAGTGAACATTGAAGGAGAAAACTCTGACAGCGGCCGGAGTCTCCGTCATATTTTCCCGATGACGGAGTGGGAGGTACACGAGGCGCAGCGTGCATGGGGGGCGTGGCGGCGGACGCACCGGACTGCACCGTGATTGCGAGTCTCGCATAGTTCTCGTGGAGTGCAGTGATCTGTGCAGCCTGTACGCTGTTCATGCGTCCACGCCCCTCGAGGGCAGCTGCCCAACGAGAATCTCCTGCTGCTTCCATATGTAGGCAAAGTATTCTGTCACGTACCTGCTGGTCAGCGGGAAAGCAATCGTGGGAGAATGACGGCGGATGTATGAGTGGGTTGGGCAGTAATCGGCATCGAGAGGGCAAGCAGAAGTCAGGCGATCGGGCGAACAACACTAAAACAAGATTAGGCTGAGACGATAGTCGAGGTCGATATATCCAACAGGAGTCAGGCGATCGGGCGAGAAAACCAAAACGGGACGTAGACTGAATCGTAAACACGGGGCGGAAATCAAGATCGGTAAATCATATACGGAAAGTAATGCTCGGTAACGCTAGGAGTGATTCGCTAAGACGTATACTTCGCGTCTGAGTGTGGTGTGTGTTTGGGCTTTATACTGACTGCCGGATTGACATCAGGTGTGTGCCCTTAGTATTCCAGGGACGCAGAGCGCATGCGCGCTGGCAGTGTATTCTGGTACATGGAGTTCGACAAAATTCTTTGTCCGCATAGTGCATATGCCGCCACTTAGATCATGTCATTATTTATAGTATTGATACGGCGACATATGCAACATGTGTAGGCCGTCCTGAAGTACATAAGATGGGCCGTGCTGCCAGCGACCCTGGCAAAGTGTACAGCTAAACTGGTGGAGGAATGGAATCTGGGCTTCCACCTGGGGTTTGGGTAGGTACGTCCCTAAACTGACAAAACAGCAGAATTTTGGCTTGTCCATGAGCCTTTCTAAAAAGTAGGTAAAACAGTTTCTGGGTCTGACTGGGTACTATCGCAGATTTGTTCAAAATTTTTCAGACCTTGTCAGCCCACTGACAGATCTCACTAAAAGCGAGAGCCAGACCCAATCCAGTAGACGAAGCAGTGTCAACGGGCTTTTTGGACAGTCAAGGCCCATACTTCACTCTCACTCTTTTGTCTTGCATATAGATGCATGAGTCAGAGGGATGGTGGCCGTATTTGTCCCAGGTAGCAGAGGGGGAGGATTGTCCTGTGCTGTACATATGCCAAAAGCTTTCAGTCAGGGAGTCTAAGAAAAGCACCACTGAGAACCATTGGACAATCAACTGTCCTTTTCCTTTCACACTGCTTATATGACCCGCTCATGCTGATTTCGCCTTTACAGCATCAGATTCGGAATCATCCATTTCTATCCACACAGGCCACTCAGGTGCTTGCTCGGTCCCTTGTCATTTTGAGAGTGGACTACAGTAATTCCCTCTGTGCAAGTCCGCCACTGAGGGCCATTCAACCTCTGCAACTGATCCAGAATGCAGCTGCACAATCTGTTTTCAACCTTCGTAAATTCTCCCACATGACCCCATTTGCTATGCTCCCTCCACTGGCTTCCTGTACCTACCTGCTTCATTGCCTGTGCCATATTTCCTTGCAGTTCTTGCCTGGTTTCCCACTGAAGCTAAGAAGGGTTGAACATGTCCAGTACCTGGATGGGAGACCTATCTGGTTTACTTATCCCTTACACCCCAAATTGCAGACTACGCTCCTCACAGTGTAATCTGTTGACTGTTCCACAAACACACTTGAAATCTATGGTTGACCGGGCTTTCTCTGTTTATGCACCGTCACTTTGGAACTCTCTTCCTCCTGAACTCAGGGAAGCCCAGACTCTTGGTGCTTTTAAAACACTTTTTTCAAACTTGCATTTGACTGCTAATGTCTTTTTATTATTGTTTTATCACTTTTACTATCAATTGTGTTGTTTTAGTTCTTTTCACTTTTATTGTTGTATTGTATTCTGTGTATTGTTCATTCATGTACAGCGTTTTGACAAGCTACTTTTAAATGCGCTTTATAAAATAAAGATTATTATTATTATTATTATTATTATTATTATATAAACCTTCCTTTTTTTTTTTTTTTTTTTTGTAAAATGTTCAAAACCTTTACCAAGCACTTGGGTTTTCTGTTGGTGCACAAACAACAAAAACCTCCTTGGTTCCTTTAATGAACGGCTACTAAAACCTCTCCATTACTCACGCCTCTGAAAGAGAAGAATTAGCTGCCATGGAAACGAGCTGAGAGAATGCTGCACACGAGCTTCCAGAAGGTTCGGCGGTAGAGACCCTCTTTAAATAGGTGTAGTTGCAGCAGTACTTAGCACAGTTCTCCAGTCCTTGTCCTTCAGTGTGCTGTGAACACTGCCCCTGGTGGTTACAGCTGTCCATCACTCACGAAGACATTAGCTTAAAGTCCAGGAGTTGCAGTTTGTACTTAGCTTTGTGCTTCCCAAGCGAGTGCAAAACAAACAAACGCAGATCACCTAGCTGCACTTCACCTAAACATATGGGTCACAAGTTTACTAAACGGCTAGTTGCTCCCGACTTTCCGCTGAATAAAATGATATTTGTGCCACTACTGTAGTAAAAGTTTATTCTACAAACATCACCTCTGCGTTAACACTCCGGTTTTCTTTCCCCGCTCTGCTCCCGCGTGTCCTTCCCTCTCAGTCCGCTACCTCTCTCCTTCCTTCCTGTTTTTCCCACTCCCCAACAAAGGTGATCTCTGATTGGCTACGAGTTTATTTAAACAGGAAACTTATTGGCTTGGACTACTGCAATGGAAACAAATTACAACTCATCCTAAAACAAAGGATTATGGGAAATGTAGCAAATACGCTGTTTATTCAGCTGCATTTTTGGGATGTACCTACACATACCTTCTTATTACAAAATTAAACTTAGCAAAGACTTAACTTAGCTTGTTCTACGAGCTGATGTTTCTCTCCTCCATTCCACCTGGCCGCTTTCACACTCCCTGTATTCCTCTTACGTTAATCAGCCCACCTTTTAAATTAACCAATCACAATGCAGCATGTGTAATGGGCTGCGCTCTTGTCCCATGAAATGTCCGAATGCTGAGTCACAGTACACAGAACTTTTTGTGGTCATTTGTGCAACCTCTGAGAGCGGTGGATAAAGATTACTTTTACCAAAGAGTTAATAATTCATTAAAAGTAATCAAATGCATTTTATACTGCATTTTATTGTACTCAGAAGTAGGGAAAATGTATTATTGTGAAGTTTTAATGAGTGAAAATATGATATATGAATCGGCTATTTACCCCAATAAAACTGTTATAAAAATAAAAGGTTAATATAGTTCACTAATAATGGTATTTTTGTACTATACTCTTTATATTAGGTTTATCAAAAATTGTTTATTCACACTGTCAGAGGTGTTCAGCCAGGAATTCTTCATTCTCAAAATGCCTCTGTAGTTTAATAAACTGGACATTGTCCTCTTGCTGGTTTTTGGCAGGTAAATGATTGATTATGATATGCCTGGAACATTATGCTGAAATTAACGAAATGACTCAGAAATGATTCGTTCATTTTGCTGAACGAGATTCAAAGATCCGAGTCAGTAAAATTTTCCGAACTTCCTATCACTCTAAAAATGCAAAAATGTCCCTATGTGCTCCCACACTCGTTGAAATTACCAATCAGGTCACAGTGGACCAGTGAAATTACCGATCAGGTCACAGTGGACCAGTGAAATTACCGATCAGGTCACAGTAGACCAGTGAAATTACCAATCAGGTCACAGTGGACCAAACTGTTCAATTGAAACTGTTGGAATTAAATCAAACGCACTCACACTAAATTCTTCAGATCAGTCATTTTGTGCTTCATGCACACACCCTCATCATGCAAAACACATGTAGCCCACTTGAAAATAGCCTACTGACAGGATGGTGTTATTATAGTTTAACATCTGATTTCTTGATTGCAATTGGTTGTGTTTTCCCTGCATGCCGTGTTTGTCCAGTGGGTGGCAAAACTGGACAAAAACGGTTACAGTGATTTTCAGGGAAGAAGACGGAAAAATCGTGAACAGCAGAACGATAGAGAACTAGTTAAAAGTTGTTGTTTTTTAGCCAAGCCTACTTCTGTGCAGAAATAACGGAGCAAAAGAGTCGAGATTACGAAAAAAGAGTTTGCCTATTTTATGACTTTCTCCGGTTGTTTTTTTTTGTTTTGGATGCATGATTTGAGGGGGGCTCCCTGGCATAGGCTCCAGGTTTCCCCGTGACCCTGAAAAGGAGTGAGCGGTTGAAGATGGATGGATGGATTTGAGGGGGAGTTCCGTTGGACAAATTTTGCCATTGGACACGTGAGGCAGAGGGTGCGAAGGATCATCTTGCCTGCAACACGAACTGGTTCTATTCACCATCTCTTCATCGCATAGTACAGATAAGCGCGAGATCTTACTCCACTTTTGTAAAGAAAAAAAAGAGAAGAAACATTTAAACAAAACATACTACCCGGGTAGATGGAATCTGAATGAATTTTATTTCCTATTTCCTACTTACTGATGTTTGATGTTCAATAAATTCCGGCTATATGTTCTGTAAACTATTTTGGTACTTTGATTTGTCTACTCCTCTTGTGAAAAGTTCCTTAGAAAGGCTGCACTTGGTTCGAAATCGGGTTCGAACGGAGTGGGACGTGAAGTTGGAGGCTCCTGCTGATATCGCTTAAAGATTTAATTAATTTGCGCTTTTTGGTCATATAATATACTTTAACTTATTTTAGTCCTTATCTTTGCTTATAATTTGAATTTTTGGCATGTTAAAATGTCTGGAAAGAATACGAAAACCCGAGGTGGCATTCAAACACGACTGAGGCCG
>JAFFST010047276.1:10013-65341 GCA_022414735.1 Noturus placidus | reverse complement strand
TCCTGTAAAGCTGCTTTGAGACAATGTCTATTGTAAAAAGCGCTATACAAATAAAATTGAATTGAATTGAATTGAATCACACAAATCCCATTGCTGTCATGCTTTTACAGAAGTAAATAAGGGAATAGTGGCTTCCTGCAGTGCTCTAAGCATTAATCTCAACATTTCCCAGTCAGTGTCCACCCTGTGGGATAACATCCTGGAGATTTTACCCATCAGTGTGTTTCTTATCTCCATACAGCAGTAAACGGCAAACCCTCGAGACTACTGCGATGTGCAGCAGGTGATCAGGTGTCCATGTTAAAGGTAGGATGTTCAAAATGTTAATGGACTTGTGCTCAACATCTGCAAATGTGTGTGTGTGTGTGTGTGTGTGTGTGTGTGTCATGGGAGGTATTTTATGTAAAACAGCAGTCTGTTAAAAGAGTTCATTCCTCTTTAAGTGATCAAAGTTCATCAAAGGTGTTATAAAACTGAAGCATGTGTCTTGTGATTAGCTGCAATTCATGAAAAGTGATTTGTTTTGTAAAGAGTGTCATTTTGTGTAATTAAGCAGATTTTGAATTAATTAATTCAAGTAAAATGTGAATCAGAGAAAAGATGGTCTGCTTCATTGCTCTGTCCTGCTGTCTGTAAACACACTGAATGCTAATCATGCTAGTTTATAAATTAGCTCACACTTACAGCTCTATTCGCTCATCCACTGCCACTAATTATCAACCAAGCATACTAATTACACTCTTCTTACAGATCTTAAGGCAGGGATTCGCAATCTCATGGTCACAGGAGACTTTTACTTCAAACTCAATTTCTTGAAAGAATTTCAGCTTTTTTTTTTTTCCTGTTAAAAAACATAAAACATAGAACCTTGTGTATCAGAACATCCCATTTTTAGGCAAACAGATGTATAAGAACAGATCAGTCTTAAAGTAAATGAAAGTAATTAACACTTAATATTGGTTACATTTCTCTTACTCACAGTAAATGCATCAGTCCTGTGACTCACTCACTGTTTTCTAATTCTGAGAAGCTTTTCCGGGATTTTTCCAGCAGCTTCTTTCAGTACTTGTTTGTTTCTCTCTTCAGTCTCCTCTTCAGGAGGTGAGATGCTGATCAGTTGGGTGAATGTGTGGTGATTGACTTGTCCAGTCTAAAACCTTCCACTTTTCCTCCTGATGAAGTCCTGTGTTGAGGTGGAAGTGTGTTGTGGATCGTTGTCTTGCTGCATGATGAAGTTCCTCAGACTTCTGAAATTGTTCTGCTACTACCATCATGAGTTCCATCATCAGTAAAGATTAGTGAGAACATTCCAGAAGCAGCCATGCAAGCCCAAGCGATGAATCTACCTCCACCATGTTTCACAGAGGAGCTCGTATGTTCTGGATCCGTTCTTTCTCCACACTTTGGCCTTTCCATCACTTTGGTGGATGTTCATCTCAGTTCCAGAACTTTTGAGGATCATCTCTGTGAATTGCAATCTGACTTTCTGCCTCTTATTGATGATGAGTGGTTTCTATCTTATGGTACGGCCTCGAGAATTCTTCTTCGAACAGTGTATTGTGACCTTCACTCCTGCCCTGTAGAGGTTGCTGATGTCACTGACTTAGTGGGTTTTTCTTCACAGCTCTCACAATGTTTGTCATCAGCTGTTGTTGTTATCCTTGGCCGACCCGTTCAGTGTCTGTTCCTCAGTACTCCAGCATAGAAATGAAAATCTCACTGAATTAACCTCATGTACTTTTAATGTATAATAATTCACTGTGATTGGTGATATATGTTTAGATGCACATTTGGGACCTTAAAAAGTAACTGATGAGAAAAATTATGCATTAAGGAGTCTTTTTCTTTGAACAGGACGAATCTTTCAATGACCCTCCACTTTTTTGGGAAGGAATCAAAGAAAGCTGTATGTATCTGAAGGAGATCAGCAGGATGTTGCTCTGGACCTCTCATTCCTCCTCATTCCCTGTGAAGGAGATAAGAACGAAAACACACACTCCCAAACTCAATCTGTCAATGGCGGTGCCAGCAGAAGCGAGATATCTCAATCTGAGCCCAGAGCAGGCATTAGAGTTATTGGAGTGGATGCAGAGCCGTGGCAGGGATCGATATCTGGATCTAATCGGGAGGGAGAAAAGGGTGAAAATGAGGGTATAAGGGTGTTACAGGCAAGCTGGATTGAAGCACTCCTCAGAAGTGCCTTTAAAAACAAAGACATAGACAGTCGCCCACGAGCGGATGCTGACTTCATATCTTGATCTGTATAGAGGCTTGTTAAGGCATGAGAAAGTTTGGGCTGTCTATTACAGGCACAGAGAGAAGGGTGACAAAGGACCTTGTCAAATGACCCCTCGCTTTAATGTTCCATCCTTTCAACATGATGCTTACACAATTTAAAAAAAAAAGTTGTTTATTTCAGATCTTATTAACAGTTCAGTCTGTCTGGTCGTTAAAGATGACGTCTGATCATCTGATTCACCCTGAGAACCAGACACACTAAAACTCAGCCAGAAAATATCCAGAGAAATGACACATGACTCATCAGTATTTTAGAATTTAGCATTTATAATACAGGTGCCTTTCAGTTAGATGTACATTCACTGTCCACTTTATTAGGAACACTTATCTACTCATTTGACAGCAGCACAATGGATAAAATCTTGCAGATACAGGTCAAGATCTTCAATTAATGTTCACATAAAACATCAGAACGAAGAAAAAGTGTGAGCTTTGTGACTTTAATTGTGGTGTGGATGTTGGCATCAGACGGGCTGGTTTGAGTATTTCAGAAACTGCTGGTCTCCTGGGAATGTCACACACAGGACAGTCTCTAGAGCATGGGGGTCCGATCTTATTGTCGATGCGGGTGCAGGTTTTAATTTGAATCATAAATGAGCTACACTTGATTCCACCTGTTCAATCACTTGAGCTTGGCTGAGCTGCTGCACATGATTGGCTGATTGGATAACGACACAAAAGAGCAGGTGTACAGGTGTTCCTATTAAAGTGGATGGTGAGTGTATACAGCCATTTTTTCAACATGGCACATGGACACCTCGGACATAACCCCGGTGTGTTTTGTGTGTGTGTGTGTGTGTGTCTGTTCACAGAAGCACAGGTACATAACTTATATTCAGATTTGGAAGTGTTGCTGAAGTCTCAGACTCATGTTTCCTCTTTATTCTGTTAGTTTACATGCTTTATAAACCTTGTCCTGGAAGCTTAGGTTAAACCTAAGAAGTAGCTGTTAAATTCCAGAGCGTCCCCGTGGGCCGGTTCCTTCCTGTTCTACGACTTCACCCTCAGCTCCAGCAAGCTCATGGAGGATGGATCATATCATTAATATTGTAATGTTAATTTTGATTGAAAATGTAAGAAATACTGCGTTAACAATGGCAACAATCTAAATGGGTCCTGCTGGAGAAGGTGCTAATGCAGGTGCATGGGCTGGACTCGTGCAGGTGCTCCTTTCATTAGAAGCCTGAACTGCACATGGAATAAAGGGGTTCAGTAGACACACACAAATAAGTTAAAGGCTGAAGCTGTGTGTTTTGGTTCTGTCTTTATTTCAAGACGAGGGATCAGGACAAAAAAAAACAAACAAAAAAAAAACAAACAAACAAACATAACAGCTTTGTTTCTCTTCCATCTCCCTGTACAGTGAGTACCTAAAGTACCGCTCTCTTCCCAGATCTTCTCCCATTCATAATTAACATTAAATAAATTAATTAAAATGACACATCATACATTACAGTGCAAATAGTAGCGTTTGCATGAGCTGTTCTCTTATTGCACAAATTTAAGATCCAGTGTGTAAACAACAACAAAAACAAAAAGAAAATCAAATCAATACATTTTTTAAAGGAGACGTGGTGCTGATGATGAAATATCAACTACTGAGCTTTTAACAGCAAGCATTAACACTCACACGGGGTGAAGGAATCGCAGCCAGAACAAAACAGTTGTTTTTGAGTGAGAAAATGAGAAACATGCAGCTTCTACGACGTCTTTCTCTCACGCATCAGTTCATAATGATCAACTCTAAACTTTATGATCACGAGTATTTAATAAAAGCAGATCTTACAGCATCCTGCAGCGTGTCAGGCCGTTATATCGCACGCTCATAGATATCAGACAACACTTTTGCGGTTATTATTAAATGTTTATTTCTGTGTTTTACTGATGTTTGTTGTTGTTAGTGTGTGATGTCATCAGTAACTCAGTCATGTAGTGTGTATAGTGAGGTCACGTTATAATAGTGAGTGATATATGCATATTTATGAAGGTAAAACCAACGAGACAATTACTACACAGTTCTACAGCATGTGCATCACTGCTGTGCTCGCGTCTGCAGCAAATGCACATGTGAAGCACAAATCAAAAGCCAGACATGAGGACAAGAGACAGAAAGACTGGAACACGTAGTGGGGTTTTTCATACACATGTGAGGAACTGCAGCTCACCTGTGACGTGGGTGTGTGTGTGGTCTTAGATCTGAAATTCACACCAAACCTAAGGCCCCCCACACACCTATATGGAAAAGAAATGAAACTGCAAATAAATTAGAGTAACAAAACCTGATCAGAGCCCCAGCACATTCATAACACACACACACGTACATTTCAGGGGTCATTTAGAAAATGAGGCGGAGCCTCAGAACAGTTTAAGAGCAATGAAAAACCGGTGTTGATGAAAGGAAGTGTCTGAAGCAGAAGCTGAAACTAAACATCGCTGAAGAAAGCGTTCAGTCGAGCAGCAAAAATTATCTCGCCAAAATGTCACACCAGAAATAAACCATGAATTATATCGAACGCTCAGAAATGTAAACGCTCAAAACAATTACTAGGCACTTTGTGCTCGACGCGTGAATAAAACACTCAGGACTGTGCAGTTTTTTATATATTTATATATATATATATATATACACACACACACACACACACACATACATATATATACACACACACACACACACACACATTAGTGAGAGAGGGTTGTGTGATCTGGTTACCATCTCAAAACATTCCTCTAACAGCACATCCCCAAGTGTTTTATTCCTCTTACACAACAACAAATTATCAACAATTTTGGAATTTATTCAAGAATGTCATACACATTGATTTTTAATCAATTTGTAGTTGCAGTTAATATTGTGGAACGGGAGAAAAATGTTACTTAAGTTATAGCAGCTATAAACAGTAGTCCCCTCAACAGCTCTCTCTTTATTCTCGCTCTTTACAGAGAAACCACAGAGCAGTATAACTCCTCCATCCTGAAGATGTTGGAAAACTTTACAGCTTTACCTCTGACAGCACTGACGCTGGAGACTCCTGCATAAACGTTAAGAACGTGAAAACTCGTTTCACAATCCATGACAAAGGATAAAATCATGGTACTGAAACCTAATAAATACTAAACATCAATAAAATAAAAAAGGGTTAAAAAAACAAAACTGAAATGAAAATTCAAACAAGAAACAATATTCAGTTTTTCAGTCAGTTTAAGACCCGCGTTTCTCTCAGAGCCATAACATCTTCAAGTAAACACTGTTCATTCTCGTCCTCTGCAACTGAAAGTGTTTATCGTGTGTGTGTGCGCTCACTAGTTTGACGATTAGCCTATTCTCTTCCACTGCAATCAATACACTATTCACACACACACACGCTACAGGTGTAGTGTACTGGTGTAGTGTAGTGTAATGTGTTTAGTGTGTGTCGAGTGTGGTGTGTGTGTAGAGTGTGTGTAATGTGTGTCGAGTATGTGGTGTGTGTGTAGAGTGTGTGTAATGTGTCAAGTGTGTGTGTAGAGTGTGTGTGTATTGTGTGTAATGTGTGTGGAGTGTGTGTAGAGTGTGTCAAGTGTGTGTGTAGAGTGTGTGTGTATTGTGTATAATGTGTGTGTAGAGTGTGTGTAGAGTGTCAAGTGTGTGTAGAGTGTGTGTGTGTATTGTGTGTAATGTGTGTGGAGTGTGTGTAGAGTGTATAATGTGTGTAGTGTGTTGATTGCAGTGGAAGAGAATAGGCTAATCATCAAACTAGTGAGCGCACACACACACGATAAACACATACAGAGTGTGAGCAGAGTGTGTGTTGTGTGTAGTGTGTGTCGAGTGTGTTTAGTGTGTATAATGTGTTTAGTGTGTGTCGAGTGTCTGTAGAGTGTGTGGTGTGTGTGTAGAGTGTGTGTAATATGTGTTGAGTGTGAGTAGAGTGTGTAGTGTGTGTAGTGTGAGCAGAGTGTGTGTAGAGTGTGTGTAAAGTGTGTGTAGAGTGTAGTGTGTGTAGAGTGTATGGTGTGTGTGTGGAGTGTGTGGTGTGTGTGGTATATAGTGTATGTAGAGTGTGTCAAGTGTGTATGTAGAGTGTGTGAGTAGAGTATGTGTAGTGTATGTGTAAAGTGAATGCAATGTGTAGTGTGTGTAATGTGTGAAGAGTGAGTGAAATGTGTGTAGAGTGTGTAGTGCATGTAATGTGTGTAGTGTGTGTGTAATATGTGTAGAGTGTGTGTAGTGTGTGTGTAATGTATGTAGTGTGTTTAATGTCTGTAGAGTGTGTGTTGTGTGTAGTGTGTGTCGAGTGTGTGTAGTGTGTATAATGTGTTTAGTGTGTGTCGAGTGTCTGTAGTGTGTGTGGTGTGTGTGTAGAGTGTGTGTAATGTGTGTCGAGTGTGTGGAATGTGTGTGGTGTGTATAATGTGTGTTGAGTGTGTAGTGTGTGTCGAGTGTGAGTAGAGTGTGTGTAGTGTGTGTCAAGTGTGTAGAGTGTGAGTAGTGTGAGTAGGGTGTGTGGTGCGTGTGTAAAGTGTGTGGTGCGTGTGTAGAGTGTGTGGTGCGTGTGTAGAGTGTGTGGTGTGTGTGTAGAGTGTGTGGTGTGTGTGTAGAGTTTGTGTAGAGTGTGTGTAGAGTTTGTGTAGAGTGTGTGGTGTGTGGAGTGTGTAGTGTCTGTGGTGTGTGTGTAGAGTGTGTAGTGTGTATGTAGAGTGTGTGTAGTGTGTGTAGTGTGTGTGTGGTGTGTGTAGAGTGTGTGGTGTGTGTGTGTACAGTGTGGTGTGTGTAGAGTTAGTGTGTGTGTAGAGTGTGTGGTGTGTGTGTAGAGTGTGCGGTTTTCTAATAAGTGAATCATTACTCTTAGGTCACTGACCTACAGGAGCAGAAGATTATATGTTTAGTAAATAAGTGAATAAATATAAATATTATATAAAGTTATGGCGTGAGGGAGTTTATTAAAAGCACGACTTTGTGGAAGAGTCACTGCGCATCACTCCAGCATGATGAAACCTTTCTATTCTGGTGGGCGTGATCTCATGCAGGGTGACTCCACCCCCATCCACAGAGCAAAAGGATCACTGAATGGTTTGATGCAAAAAAGAGATGGTCTTGACCTCACACTCACTACATCTCAACACAACTGAGACTCTCAACCTCGATCAATGCAACTCACACACACACACACACACACACACACAGTGAAGATCTTAAGGTAGAACAGAAAACGGCAGGAATACTGGGTCAATCAGGCGTTACTGCATCCCCTCCTCTCTTCAGATCTACTGTCAAGCTCTTTCTCCTCTTTCCACTCTGAATAAACTCTACTGCAGATCAGGGGGAAGATTCCTGCGTTTTGATGAAGAAGGTGGACATGTTGGGGTAGATCATGTGCAGTGAAGTGACAAAGAGTGAACACACTCACTCAGAGCCGTGAGAGAGTGAACGCTTCTGTAGGAGGACAAGAAAAGCAGTGCGCTGATGTATCAGTCACTTATTACTGTAACGGATCACGCCACCTCGCGCTCCTACACCAGACAGAGGAACAGTCTGATGTGATGGAAACAGTAGAAGACGTATGCCACTCGTTTTAAAGGGCAACTCACACAGCTCTGACATTTACACACAGCTGACCTTCACACACAGCGTGTATCTATTACATTAATAATAATAATAATAACAACAACAACCTGACCGTCAAACTACCATGCATTGGATTAGGAGGTGTACGATGATGCTGAGATTTTAATGTTTAATAATACAGAATAATATCAAGCTCTTATCGATTGTCATTACCATGGTTTCTTTTCTACATTAGTCAGAATGGAGCTTTCAGGAGAAATGTTCACTTCAATTTAATTTATTAGCATTGTGAAGATCTAAAGGCAATAAAGGGATTGTCGAGAGCCTTTCAAAATAGAATACGCTGAATAAATGGGATTTTACCCAAGACTTGTGAGTGTGTTTAGCTTTCTCCTGGTACAGACAGTGGGAATTGGGGAGGTTTCTCTTTTTGCTACTCATGCTTCTCATCACTTGGTGGAAAATGCTATCTGCCCTACATGAGCTCTCGGTTTGACAGCGGCTTTATGATTGACAGGTGATAGATTAAAGCCCCTCCCACTCAGACAGCACAGCCAATTACACTCTCGAGACTCCTGGTCACATCGTCGGGATTCGAGTTCGAGTTATTTTATCTGCATGTTGCAAGTACTGAACCTGGGCAGATCAAACACGTCAAGTACTGTTTGATAAAATAAATATGAGCTCGGAGATCAGCAGCAATTCAGAGCTGGTAACCTGGCCGAGGAGTGGAGCGTGGAGCCTGATGCCCTGAGCAGTGCTGTAGAGGAGGAGGAAGAGAAAGAGGAAATGTGGAGCAGAGGGAAGGGTTTAGTGGCTCTTTGGTTTAGGGAGGCGAGAGTTACAGGCGTTAGACAGATATGGAGCCCGGACCGAGCCGGTCTCCTCGTTTCTAGGAGCTGAGATCTTTCTGATGCCCGAGCTGTGTGTTGATGGAATTAGATTGGACTGTGATGCTGAGCTGATGCAGGGCAGGCCGTGGGATGGAGGGGGCAGATGCATGGTCCTGGATGGACCGCTGAAACCTGGGTGAGCGCCAAATGCACTACGCACTCCTCGTCCTAAGCCGACCTGCTCGCCTCCTCTGGGTTTCATGAGAACAGGAGCTTTCCTATCTCTGCTGAATGTGTGAAGGTCACCGAGCTGTTGATTCGTCTTCCTCCTCAGCTGGACATAGTTACTAACATGAGCCCTGGGGCTGTGAGACTCGTCTATCCGGAGACGGGTGTTTAGGAGGAGGAGGAGATTATCTGAGTTCAGAGAGCTGGAGGATAAAGAGGCAGCAGTGACACTAACAGCAGGAGCAGTCGTGGGCACAGAGGAAGGAAGCATGGCATTACTGGTGGCAGAAACAGGTAAAACGACAGTGCAGGACTGGGGCTTCACTGGACCATCACCAGGCTGGGGATCCACAAGGTCACTGAGGGCCTCTGAAAGGGCTGGGCATGATGGTCTTGCCAACTTGTTGTGTTTGCTGGCTGAGGGCTGGGAAGGCTGTAGTATCTGAGGCTGAGGGAGGGGAAAAAAGAACAGAATTATTGTAAGTTATTTTCTAACACGTTCAACTGTACCATTCATATTCCAGAAACAAAAACCCCAGTCTTTATAGACAGAACATTCATCTCTGTTCTGTTGGTTGATGTTTTTATTTTAAACAAGAAGTGTGTTGAAAGGCTTGACTGATTTCCACAACAGCCATTAGTATTCGAGATACACCACACAGTCAAATCTAAACAGTACCTTAGCAAAAACAGCTAAATAAGAAGTTCAAACAGAGCTTGTTTTCAGAGGTGTAGGATTTCTCACTGAAATTGCACCTCTGACACGTTCAGTATCCTCGCAGAACCACCAGGTCTTGGACCGCTGCCGGGCCTTGGGTTCATTTGTTCAGATGTTTGTCCTGCTCAGTTTGTTTAAGGACAAATATGAAACAAAAAAAATTCAAATACAAGTTTTTTCAAAGTTATTTGTCTACAGCACCAAGAGACCAACAACTTTTGAGTTCATGGGAACTTTAAAGAAGAAATACCGTCAACAAAATGACTTTGATTCCCATAGTGTAAGTGATGCTGGCAGAGCTGAAGTAAACTCAACAGCGCCACAATTGCTAACAGTGATGTGGACATCCACACGAGGTTACGAGGTCACAATCAAAGCTCAGCACACAGCGTTCAGCACTCCAAAGCACCTCTTCACCCGATACGTTAAGAATACCACACCGAGTTTCAGATTTGACAAGTTCACGGGCCGAGAGAATCAGCTGAGGGGTGAGTGAGAGAGAGAGAGAGAGAGAGAGAGACTGAAAAAAGACCGGTTGCCACTTGCACAAAGATTACACAAGTAGTAGTCAGGAAGAGACCACATACGCAGACGTAAGTCCGTCTGACACGGCTGCCTCAAAGAGAATTATTCTGTGTGATGCTCTTGTCGGCAGTGGACGGATCTGCGGGTGCTATTGTGCAGCGGAGCTTTTGATGTGGATTCTGCTTTTCACACAGCCTTTCTTTAAGGTCCGCTTGATGTCCAAACCGACCTGGTTTCACTCTGGAATACACTGGGAGATTTTAGAGTGTGAAATGGCACAGAACTGAATCTGAATGTTATTATATCGAGATCTTAATGGACTGATGGATAGTCAGGTTGAGGTTTCTGGCTCCCATGTTGCAGGCCAGACGGAGCACTAACAATGGGAAGAGGATTTTCTGGCTCACAGCACCACCTTCTGGTTCACCTTCATGTTCTTATTCCTTAGAATAACATGGTAGTACTTTCATGATGCTCACTGCATCGATTGCTCTCAACTCCCTCTCCACCTGTCAATATTTGCCTCTGCCCTAAGGCTAGGACTTTAAAAATACATTTTATTCATACCCATAGTCTCAAAAGCCAGGGAGACTGAGGGAAAGGGGACGAGAGCAGTCCTCTGCATGGCGAGGCGTGACCCAGCGCTGGATTCGCCAGTCTGAGACTCCTCAACCAAAGTTTTTACATTGAGGAACAAAACAAAGAACAGGCAATGACCTCATAGGGGCACTTCCTAAATAATTCATGGAGGCTTGTCAGGGTTTAGGACCCAGAAGTGGACAAAATAAGACACTGTTTCAGAGGGAGAGAGAGAGAGAGACACACAGAGAGAGACAGAGACAGATATTTAGACACAGAGAGAGATAGAGAGACACGGAGAAAGAGAGCGTGAGTGAGAGAGAGTGAGAGAGAGACAAAGAGAAAGGGACAGAGAAAGAGAGAGAGACATGTAGAAGAAAGAGTAAAATTTTGAAGAAGACAGTAAAAGCCATGAAGGGGAAAGGCAGATGTGAGGAAGTGAGAGATGGAAGAGATGAAGTTTAACATGAGGAACACCTCGAGATCCAGAACTTCCACAACACATACTCAATCAGGCGAATTCAAAGCCACATCCACTTGACAAGCGCACGACGACTGCATCCTAATCTGCATTTAATTCAATGCTATACAAACTGTCTGTGAAAACATTTCAACAATGATGGCGCAGTCTCTCCGGAAAGTTCCACACACACTTTAAATAATAATTAGAACAAGAATACAAACACAGCCTTGAGTCCCTGTTCACGTCGGGGCCCAGGCACCGACACACCATTAAAGCACTGAAGACTTTAACGTGAATGTTAACGTGTTCCAGCTGCAGAGCGTTTATCACGCCACAGTCTTCCTTAATACACAGAGAAATTACATGAAGGTGCTGAGGTGAGAACAGCACGTCTCTCAGGTACTACCACGTGTCCTCTACAGAATCCACACACCATCCACTCAGTTCTTCACTCATCACCACTACGATGAACTTCTTCTCAACTACCCTATAATGTGTGTGTGTGTGATGTCGCAACACGGAATAAATACAATTTATCCAAAAAAAACTCCTCAGTGAAGATTAAAAGTGAACGTCTAGAGAAAATGCTGTTTTTCTCTTCATCATCAACATCACAGGCAAAACTATGTGTTACACAAATCTCACCACCTCCTGTTAGAAAGAACGTTAGTGTTAATTAGGGTGTTTTTTTTAAGCAAGAGAGCAAAAAAAACACATGCAGAGAGTGAGAGAGAGATACTGGGAATGAAAGACAGAAAAATACTGGGAATGAAAGACAGGCAGGCAGACAGACATTAGGATAGAGGCCGACAGACAGAGATGGACATGTGGGATGGGGGAGGGGTTATTTTAGAGTAAAGTACTGTACCACGCTGTATCTGTGAAGTAATGCACTAACTCCTCCACTCCTGAGCCAGGGGCAGTATGGGAGAGGCAGAGGGAGAGACAAGGAGAGGAGAGCTCCGTCAGTCTCACACACACACACACACACACACACACACACACACAAAAACCTGAGTATTTAGCACGGCTCAGCGTTGCTCACAGAGCCAGAGGCTTCATGCACTTCATGCCAGTGCGTAAAACACAAACAAGCATCAAAACAGACAGAGAGAAAGAGGCGGAGTTTAACCAGACGCTCACATCACCTCAGAGAGTGTGTGGGAACAGCTAGCACATTGAGATAATGTGTGTATACAACTGAGTGAGTGAGTGTGTGTGTGTGTTTGGCCATAATGAATGAGAACAGTGTTCAATCCTCACAGTAAGACTCTTACACGAGTGCTGAAGTCGGGTTTAGTGTGTGTCCAAGCTTCCACTGTCAGTCTTTTACATACACACACACACACAAAAACTATAATGAAAGTGTGTGAAATCATGTGTGTGCGCGTATGTTTATCTATCAGCTCCTTCTGTCTCACAGCATGTTGCTCTTTAATCCAGTGTGAGAGAGAGGAGGAGCAGGATGTGAGTTTTATTCAGTTCTCCAATCAGCAGTGTATAACAGTGGTGATGGCTGATGTTTCAGTCAGCATCTGCTGAGAGGTGAAGAGATCGGTCTGATCACAGGTGATAATGAAAGGAGCAATCTAGCTGTGTGTGTGTGTGTGTGAGAGAGAGAGAGAGAGAGAGAGAGAGAGAGAGAGATATGGAGCAGGCGTTGTCATGTGTGCAGGTAGAGACAGGGTGATCCACAGCATGTTGGGGGTAATTTGGGGACGGGGGCAGATGCAGGGGCAGTTTGGCGAGAGGGTTGAGACAGACTCACTCCGTTTGTGGTGGAGCGGGACACACACACGGCCAGTCCCCTGCTGCATCCTCCTCGGAGAGAGAGGAGGAGGAGGAGGAATATCCTGTACAGAGATACAGAGAGATATACACTGACCCACTGTCTCTCTCTCTCTCTCTCTCATACACACTCACACACACTCTCTTGCAGTCAAATGTTTTGCGTTAATGAGAATTCATGCACAACCTGTAATTTTTATCTGTTTATAGTTACACTTCATGTTCTGCGAAACGGGTTATGTCCCGTTCTCACTTATGTTACAGCAGCTATAAATCACTCCTCTCTCTTCACTCTCTCCCTCCATTCGCGTGCTCTCCCTCCATTTTCTCTTTCGCTCTCTCCCTCTATTCTCTTCATTCTCTATTCTCGCGCTCTCTCAGTCTATTCGCGTTCTCCACATCTACCCCTATTCTCTCTCCCTCTGTTCTCACCCTATTCATTCTCTCCCTTTATTCTCTTTCCATCTCTCCCTCTATTCTCACCCTCTATTCTCCCTCTATCTCTCTCCCTCTATTCTCACCCTCTATCTCTCTCCCTCTATTCATTCTCTCCCTCTATTCTCTTTCCATCTCTCCCTCTATTCTCACCCTCTATTCTCCCTCCATCTCTCTCCCTCTATTCATCTCTCCCTCTATTCTCACCCTCTATTCTCCCTCCATCTCTCTCCCTCTATTCATTCTCTCCCTCTATTCTCTTTCCATCTCTCCCTCTATTCTCACCCTCTATTCTCCCTCCATCTCTCTCCCTCTATTCTCTTTCCATCTTTCCCTCTATTCTCACCCTCATCTCTCAGTCTATTCATTCTCTCCCTCTATTCTCTTTGTATCTCTCCCTCTATTCTCCCCCTCTATTCTCCCTCCATCTCTCTCCCTCTATTCATTCTCTCTCTATTCTCTCTTCCTCTCTCTCCCTCTCCATCTCTCTCACTCTATTCTCTCGCTTTTCAATTTAATAAAAGTAAGCAGCTTGTCACATTACAGAGAAACTAAATCTTTACCTCGGACTGTTACAGAGCGCTGACACTGGAGACTCCTTCGCATACATGTTACATTAATAAACATGTCCTTAAGGAAAAGTCATTTCAACGACTATGCATGTTTTTTATCCATTTATATGGATTGCCCACAAGTATCAGTTGTTACTATAGAAACCATAACATCATAAACAGCACTGCAGCGTAAATACAAATAAAGAGATTGAAAAAAGTTTTCACCCCCCAAATTAGTTCTGGTTCAGTTTCCATCGTTAGTGACGGAGTTGAACGTGTGTGCAGTGTCACATGTGATCAGAATCCTGTTTCTGGAAGAACCCAAACTGTGTGAGAGAGAACACCTCAACACAGCATCATCATGAAGACCAAGGAGTGATCAATAAAAGTTCTGGACAAAAACATCTAACCTGAGATTAAAATCCTTTACAAAATGTAGAGTGTGACAGAAGCGCGACTCTGCCTCGAGGAGACCGAAGACCTAAAGTCAGTGAGCAGGTAAAGAGGGGATTAGTCACAGACACAACCATGAGAACAAGAAGAACTCTGAAGGAGCTGGAGATCCACAACTCAGATGCAGAAGCTGCTCACAGGACAAACACAACCTGAACCATCTGTCCGCGCGACCCCCGAACCTCCACGTGCACACGAAAGTACTAAAGCGCTGAAACATCACTCTCTTTAGATAGAGATAGAGATGAAGTGAGGGCTCAATCCCCCTGCAACACTATCAACACGGCATTGTGGGTAATGTAGGAAACCGTTAACCACCGCAAATATTAAAAAATTCAAGACAGAATTTCATTATAAAAAATCTTTGATGCTGCTGAAGATTTATTATGGATTTTCACCATGTTTCATCCAGTAATATCCTCCATTCAGCTTCACTAAGTGCTTTCTCCAGGTCAGGATCCAGCGTCAATTCCGGGAATACTGGGAGCTGCTTTTTTATAGAACACATGGTGAGGACAGTATTTACTTTCATGTAGACTTTTGACCATGAAGCTGGAAATTACCTCCTGTAGTAGCTTTAGTCTCTCTCCCTCTCTCCATCAGTATCATTATTAGCTCATATAGCTCAGGATAAACAGTGGGATGCAAAACAAAAGCAATTTCACCCACTTAAAAAAGCCTAGCACTACCCATAATGCCTTTCTGCTGCTGCAGAAGATGAATGTGAGCGGTGAGGAAGAGAATCCTGGCCTTGATGCTGAGGTGCAATTGTGTGATTAAACACTGAGTTTGTCTCTCCACTCAGAGTCACACAGCAGATCTCTCAGAACACCGCTGCACTCACATCACCTTCGCTGTTATTGCTGAGACAAATCCTTTATCTGCTACAAACACAACGCAGAACCCTCTTTCAGAGGAGAAGGATGTGGAACACTCAGACACAGGAGAACTATTAGCAGAACTCCAGACTTCACCAGGGGTGGGGTGTGTGTGTGGCGGGGGGGGTTGGTTGGTTAAATCAATACCACCACTTCCACTGCTTTTACAATCAAATACACTAGTAGAGTCCAGGGAAATGCTTTGCTTCACACATCCTAGATAGTTAGGAAGCTGAGGTCAGAGCACCTTCTGAACAGGAGCACAGAATCTAAATCCCTGAAATGCAGCGGTCCCAAAGTCTGACTTCTGTACAACCTGTACACAAATCTAAACCATATGAATTAATTAATTACACTGTCCCTTTAAAGTCTGTGGAGGACACTGGAGGAGACGCATTTAATCAGAGACACCACTTATCTGGAGAGGTGAATATTTTATAAATAACACGATGAATGAAGTAAAAGTTTGTCTGTAGGGTTAGCAGATGAGTGCTTGGTCAGATAATCCTTCACACCATGTTTTCTTTACAGCAGAGCGCATCAAATTAACACACACTGACTTTGTTACTCATTTGTTTCTTTATATTGTAAAAGGTTTTAAACCACAGTTTTGTAAAACTACAATTTTGTAGAACTACAAATCCTATTATTATTATTGTTTGATGGTGTCAGATGGCACACATGAACAGGATAAATTTATTAAATATTAGAATTAAAATGTTTGAAGACTTCATGTTTAAATCGAGAAAACATCATGCGCTCTTATAAAACATTTTCCAGACTATAATTTATTTACACTCCAACAATAATCACTTTGTTCTTCTAATCCAGGAAAACATCATGAACACAGCTCATCTAGAAACTCAGATAATCAGGTCTGGATATATTGTGAGAGTTTTAATATTACACTGCCATTTTTCACTCTAGTCAGCGTTTTTCAGGGATGTATGACATCATGAGATCATAAAGTGGGCGGAGCTTAAAGCCATTCACAATCGTTGTGAAAATGTGTCATTTCTCGGCTGATTATTCCATAAACAGTGTGAAGCCGGTCCTTGAGGGACATGAGTACGGATCATGAGGTGTGTACTCACATTCTGTGCTCTCCATGGAGTCTGAGTGCTCTTGTCCTGCTGCTCCGATCTCTGCAGCTCCCCCTGCTGGCAGAGGCACCGTGTCACCACTGCAGGAGCCGACTGTTCAACAAGACAAATAAAATGTTTATGAAAGGATTCTCCAGTGTCAGCACTTTGTAACAGACAGAGGTAAAGATGTAACTTTAAACATTCAAATATTGTGAACAGTAAATGTATCTATAAATGAATAAATATATGACATCAATCTGCTGGTAAACTGCTGCATGAGGAATAAAAGTCTTGGGGGTGTGCAGTTACAGGAAAATAATCAACCTCATGCTGTTAACAACAACTGATCTGTCTGGAAGAGCGGAGACACGGATTGTGTTATTCCTTTATTTATTATTTAGTTCCACATTACACCAATTCTATGTACTTCCTACACTACCATTCTATGTACTACTACTGTGTGTTCATGCTGCTCTAATGGCTGGCAGCGGCAGTGAGGATGCTGAAGAACACACTCATTTATTTCCCCCAAAAAAACAGCAGCTCGAGAAGACAAATTAAACCTAACATCATCAGCAGAACAGAAACTGTGTGGAGGCTGAACAGAGAGATCATCAAAGACAAACCCAGGGAGGGAGAGAGACAGGGTGTGAGGGAGAGAGGGAGAGAAAGACAGGGTGTGATAGAGAGAGAGAGAGAGGGAGATGGAGAGACAAAGAGGGAGAGAGAGAGAGAGAGAGAGAGAGAGAGAGAGAGAGAGAGGGTGTGAGAGAGAGACAGAGAGGCAGGGACAGAGAGGGAGATAGAGAGACAGAGAGAGGGTGTGTGGGAGAGAGAGAAAGTATGTGAGAGAGAGAGTGAGACAGACAGACAGAGAGGCAGGGAGAGAGCGGGAGAGAGAGACAGAGAGAAAGAGGGAGAGAGAGCGGGAGAGAGAGACAGAGAGAGAGAGGGGGTGAGAGAGATAGAGAGAGAGAGGGTGTGTGAGAGAGAGGCAGGGAGAGAGGGGGAGAGGGTGTATGAGAGAGAGAGAGAGGGTAAATGGTAAATGGCGCACTTATATAGCGCTTTTATCCAAAGCGCTTTACACTGTGTCTCATTCTCGTTCACTCATTCACAAACACACACTTATGGTAGCAGAGCTCCCATGCAAGGCGCTAACTTGCCATCGGGGAAAACTTAGGGTTCAGTGTCTTGCCCAAGGGCACTTCGGCATGTGGAGTCATCCGGGCCGGAAATCAAACCGCCAGCCTACGATTAGTGGATTAGTGGACAACCCTCTCTATCGACTGAGCCACACCCGCCAGGTGTGTGAGAGAGCGGGAGACAGAGAGAGAGGGGCAGGGAGAGAGAGAGGGTGTGTGAGAGCAAGAGATGGAGAGAGAGACAGGGAGAGAGAGAGGGTGTGAGTGAGAGGGAGAGAGAGAGGGAGTGTGAGAGAGAGACAATATGAAAAGTGAGTGAGGAAAGAAGTTTTGTTTGTAGGAGCAAAGGGGTGCTTGAGATATTTTCTCCTATTAAACTCCACTGTAGCCGTGCGAATGATTACGTCCTCCTGTGACCTCAGAACGTCTCACAGGAACAACACTGAGAAACACACCACCGACCAACACGTTATTTATCCAGATTCACTAAAGACATCGCACACGTTTCCACACAATCAGATCGTTCCAACTCCACTGACGCGGTCATTAACCGTGTGTTCAACCATACACACTGTGATTGCACATTCGTGATCCTCCTGCTCAAACCTCAGAAATGAAGCTGGACGTAAATGTCCAAATAAATAAATGTGTAGGAGTTTGATAACTCTGTTGGAAGTGTGATAAATGAAGCAGTGTACCAGCTGCTGAGTGAGTTTAGAAATCAGTACGTCTCTCCCTCGGAGCTCTTCTCTTAGCTTCTGCACCTCCTTCAATAGCTCGTCCACCTGGACCATCAGCGATCAGAACACACACACACACACAGAAGTTCATCACAAATCATCACAGATCTCCTGCTGTATCAGTGTGAGAGAGATCATTAACACACTCGTGAGAAAATGATTAGACTCTGAATCGACTCACTGCAGGAAGTGAATCAAACATGCCGTGTCTTTTGGGTTGATTTTTTTTTGGTTATTAAAAAAAACAAAAAAACCAGACAACAGAGAAACAGAACTAAACTCTGTGTGTGTTGCACAAAACTCATTATTTAAATAATTATCAAATCATGTATTTAACGCCGTGTTTTCTGTGATGTCTACTTGCACTTGGTAAGGCGTGTTTAACCTTTTCAATCACTTTACATTTCTGACTAAGGACTGAGAGTTTTATGAGGACATTCTTCTACACACCTTTTGTGTGTTTATTATGTTTGAAACCAAACCAAAGAGATAATGAATTAAAAGAAACTATTAGACTCTGAATCAGATGCGAGACGCTGACTAACAGGCATGAAAGTGCAGGTAGTGTTTAAAAATCAGTCAACTGAGTCCATGTGTTTTTTCCTCTAAAAACCAAACACAGGACAATTCAGTCATCAAAAATCTGCCATTTTGTGTAGCTCTGATTATACAATGTGTTTACGTTAACATCTTTTACTCTCTCTTCTCTTCCGATAATAAAAAAGGATGACAGTAAATAATCCACCTTTACATTCATTACATCCACTACTGTATTTCACATCCACCTTTACGGAGAGCAGATCTAAGGGGCGTGGCACTCTGTGTGATCACCTGACTACTACGACTGTCACTGATTGGCTGCATGAATCTAGAGTCTGTGAGAGACGGAAAATTCGAGGTTGGTGGTGTGTATTAGAATGTGTGTTGGTGTGTACTGCAGAGTGGTGTTGTGTATTAGAATGTGTGTTGGTGTGTGTTAGAGCAGCTGCAGAAGGTGGCCTCAGTATTGTCCAGAGCGCTGTGTGAAGATAACACAATAAACCCTGAGAGCAAACAGCTGATCAGCAGTGCAGTGCTAATGAAAGGAATTTTATTAACTGATGGGGAAAATGCGAAGGAAGATGAACCGGTGACACGCAGGGGAATAGAGAGTTCTCGCCTGACTGCCTTCATGCAGTGGGACTATAATCATATTTTCTGCCAGAGTTATAGTGCGTCAGTCTGTATTCCACTGATGGAGGGAAAGTTCTGGAGAAATTACCTGAAATGAGGTGAAACTGTGATAGAGATTAAAGAGCCGCTGAAATAAAAATCTGTGTCAGAGAGTTTTTTTATCCCTCTGCCCCAGTAGGAGAACAGAATCTCTCATTTTGGAGAAATTCATGTAATTTTATAGTTCATCACTTCTAGGATTTTTTAAAAAGATTCATCCTGCATTAGTCTTGTTTTTGTATAGTTAAATGCACTGTAGTTTGTATTTGCCCCGCCTCTCCTAGGTAGGCGTGGCCTGCCCTTTAGCAGTACAGATGGTACATCATTGTGTTTTCACGCACACTATTCCCTTCTCCAACTGAGAATATGTGGGTGGAGTTTACTTGTGAAAGCGGGTGGGGTTTGTGTGAGTTTAATGTTGGCTCCTTCAGATTTCTGTTTTTATACCATCTCCATCAGTTAGAGTCCGTAATATCATCATATTTCCCTGTCCATCTACCATCACCACTTATGTGCTATTCCAGAGCATTATTGAGCGCCAATACAAACACTAACTGCAATCAGGAAATGGGTTAGTGTTTTAAAATACATCTCATGCCTACTGAAATTCTCTTCTGTTTACCAGCCTTTGGGTTTGTCTTTATTAGTAAATACTTCAGAGAAAAACTTTATTTGATTTGAGATGAAACTCATGACGACAGACGAGCTCCTCAGTGTTTAATGTTTGATTTGGATACCTGACAGACAGAGATGTCCTGACTCTAATGTGCCATCCAATGAATGTGCTCTTAAATCTTCTGAATGTACAGGAGATGCGTGTAGGGTTATTACTGCACAAATGACAAATATTCAGCACAGAATTGTTGCTTAAAACAAACACTTACTTGTTGATAGCTCGGTTCTTCAGAAGATGGACTGGACTCTAACTGCTCAGCTTCATCAACTGATCCATCCTCTTCCAGCTACAAAGACACCGCGCGCGCACACACACACACACATACACACACACAATGAGCCTAATTCGGTACAACAGCTTACCCTTAGCATTTTCATTCTAACCTGCACCAACTCTCGTCCGGGATGTAATAAAAACTTCTCCAGCACTTGTTTATAGTGCAATAAAGGAACTAAATAACAAAATGGAAATGAACAGAGCAGGAAACAATGCAGTGAAGCTACTGCCTTAATTATGACATGCAAATAAAGAGCCGACTCTTCACCCTGCTTAACGAAGGAATTAATCTGGCCAGGAGACCGGAACATCAACAAGCTCACGCATTGCTGCCCGAATCAGTATTCTGGTCTTCCTGAAGTCTCGAGTCCTAATCATATCCATCATGACACACAATAACAAAATGACCTGAGAGCTCAGTGTTCGAGAAAGAAGCTGCCTGTGTAGAATGTTGATGAGGTAATCGCGAAGCTTTTTGTAGATGAAGAGAAAATACCATCTCTCTCTCAACTGGGAGAGTTTGTCCAGTGAAGTTTGTTTTTTTTAAATCCAGCATGAAATCTGCGATCATGTTACCGAGTGAGCGCCTGCTTCAGGTCATTTAATGACCTCAGAGACAGGTGTCCGGAGTCTGTGTGTTTAGACAGGAGGTCCACCATAGTCCACCACAATGGTCCACCATTTTGTAGGAAAAAACTATCTTAAAAGGGCGTCTTGCACAAATTTCCATGTAAACATACAGTGTTGAAAATTTAATTCATTTATTTACGAAAGCACAGGGGGAAAAAAATTCCAGTGCGCTGCCCAGTCTTGTGTTTTAGTTC
The DNA here is from genome assembly GCA_022414735.1 of Noturus placidus. Classification (NCBI taxonomy): domain Eukaryota; kingdom Metazoa; phylum Chordata; class Actinopteri; order Siluriformes; family Ictaluridae; genus Noturus; species Noturus placidus. Next base: position 44,083 of record JAFFST010047276.1, on the reverse strand, counting down.
CCAGGCTAAAAGTGTTAGCTACAGTGTGTATATATATCAGTATGCAGTATTCCAGCATGATAACGACCCCAAACACACCTCCAAGATGACCACTGCCTTGCTAAAGAAGCTGAGGGTGAAGGTGATGCAAGAATGTGGGAAAATGCACAATATATATGAACTATTATTTTTACACACCACACTGGTGATAATTCAATCATCAAGAAAGAGAATTATGACTGAATCCTTACATATATACATCCTTATATACAGTGTGTGTGTGTGTGTGTGTGTGTGTGTATGACCTGGAGCAGTGTCTTCAGATGAAACAGCTGTTCTTTGACAGATGAGCAGTCTTGAGCCATGTGCTTCAGCATCAACTCATCCAGAGACGATTCAGACCCTCTCCTGCTGGAACCCAGTGGAGGACCGTTATCAAACGTCTGCAGAACTCCATCTCTGTCCATCACACACACACAGTGAGAGGGACACAGAGATCGAAGGAGGGAGAGAAGCAGTGAGAAATCAAATTTCATTCAACGCCTAGTTAGTTAATTGAATATTTACAAGAATTACATTTACATTTATTCATTTAGCAGAAGCTTTTATCCAAAGCGACTTACAAAGTGAGACACACTCACACACCAATGGTAGCAGAGCTGTCATGCAAGGTGCTAGCTTGCCATCGGGGGCAACTTAGGGTTCAGTGTCTTGCCCAAGGACACTTCGGCATGGGATCACCCGGGCCGGGATTCGAACCACCAACCCCACGATTAGTGGATTAGTGGACTACCCGCGCTACCGACTGAGCCACAGCCGCCCATTATTAGTAGGTGAGGTAAGAATTAGTAGGTAAGAATTAGTAGGTGTTCAGGATGTTGAGTGTGTGTGTGTGTCCCCTTTAACAATGTGTTAGTTAAGGGGTGTGTATACTTATGCAACCAGGTTTCCTTTTAGTTCCTAAAAAGTTTGATTGTTTTTAACTTTATTTGCATACTTAGAAATTTCATATTAATGGTGTGTAGAGATCTGGCTAACTGTTGCTCTTTTACTTCACATAAAAAACCTGACATTTTAACAGGGGTGTGTAAACTTTTTATATCCACTGTACATCCTTTAAGTGAATACTTCTACTGCATAGGATCTGAATTTGCTAGTCATGCAGAGTGAATACCAGTATTCAGTGGATAAGGAAAACCCTGAGATACATACACATTATATATATCCCAGAGAGAGAGGGAGAGAGAGGGAGAGGGAGAGAGGGAGAGCGAGGGAGAGAGAGGGCGAGAGAGAGAGAGGGAGAGAGCGGGAGAGGGAGGGAGAGAGAGGGACAGAGAGAGCTAGAGTGAGCGAGAGAGAGAGAGTGAGCAAGAGGGAGAGAGAGAGAGAGTGAGGGAGAGAGAGAGAGGGAGAGAGGAAGAGAGGGAGATACAGAGAGAGAGAGGGAGAGGAAGAGAGAGAGACAGAGAGAGGGAGAGTAAGAGAGAGAGAGGAAAGACAGAGAGAGAGAGAGAGAGAGAGAGAGGAAAAGAGAGAGAGAGAGGGAGAGGAAGAGAGAGAGAGAGAGGGAGAGTAAGAGAGAGAGAGAGAGAGAGAGAGAGAGAGAGAGAGGAAAAGAGAGAGAGAGAGAGAGAGATATTGATTGCTAGATAGCATTGTGGTAACATTCCCAAAAGTTCATGCAGACTTTTACCTTTCCTCGTAGTGTAGCTGCTCTGCTTTCCCTCTGTACTTTCTCCATGGCCAGTAATTACTCTCGGCGTGATCATAATGAGCCGTTACATCAACGTCTGCAATACAGAACACAAACTGTAAAATACAACTACAACCTACAATGAGAAGTGAGGACAGAACTCCACAGCTCACAGCCCAAACACCACGTGCTACCCTAGAAACTTTATTAGTAGAGAATAACAACATTAACTTGATCATTTACTTTAGTCAGTATTAACGAGCTTAACTAGCTCACCACACCCTATTCGTTTAACTTAACTAATTCAACTAATACCTCTTCATTTTCTGAACACTGAAACACAGGACCAGGCAGCGCACACGAGCTTTGCTAACAAGTGAATCATTTATTCACTCTCTCTCTCTCTCTCTCTCTCTCTCACTCACACACACACAGTGGAACGTGAAACTACAGCCTGCTTTAGAGATAACGGTTAAACGGCCCTGAGCTTCAGCCAGTGAAGATATGAGCACTAATACGAGGCCATTACTCAATCTGATACGAGTGTCTGGTCTCTCTCAGCAAAACCTCTGAGGCTCACTTTAAGATAAAAACTCTCTCCCTGTCTCTCTCTCTCTCTCTCTATCACACACACACACACACACACACACACACACACAGTGTATTAAGGCAATGATGCCATTTCATCTCATGTGAAATAGAATCACATTTGAAGTTTGTTTAGTCAGGAAGCAGCAGAAGAGTGGCCCAGGACACACACCTAACCCTAACCTTAGCTCCTGACTGGTCCAATAGAAAACTGTAAACCCCATCATCATCAGGAGAGTGCGAGTTCGAACCAATGCCACGGACACCTGAGTGCAAAACCGGTCATGTTCTCAATACGGCACCTTCAGTGGGAGCACACATAATGTTTAGGTGATACTGTGTGATACTGACCAGGTTATCTACTTTGTACAAAAGGTCAGATTTTCTTCGTGTCTAATCGATTCTTTTGAAGTGTGTGATCAGACGGCACTCCAATGGATTTGATCTAAAATGAATCATAAGGTTGTATACAGGCGTGTGGCGTCCGTGCAGCTCGAACAAATGCAGTCATTAAATCAAAAAGTGGACGAGCCGAATACTAAAAAACTCCGAAATTCACATAAATTGTATTAAAGTTGTATTAAATTAGAAAGAATGCAAAATAAATAGTCAAACTAACCTTCTGGTGTCTGCTTCATCTGTAACTCCTGACTAATTGTTAAACTGGCTAACCTGTCTGTTAACCAACAACTTCAAAAGGCTAGAATCTGGGTTTTTCTGACTATGAGTCAAATCTAATGACATTCCTGAAAGGGAAATGAATCTAAAGGTGGAATAAGAGAGTCGTGTTCGAGTGGCTGCAGGAGGAATCACTCTGGAGATAGCTAGTAACTAGTAGGTAACTAGTGATGGCTACAGGCTTTTGGAGCTCTTCAGCAAGTATCTGAATCCCTCAGCTGCTCAGATATACCCCGTCTCAACTGTAAGTCTCAAACAAATTAATACAATATAAACTGGAAAAAGATGCATATACAGTCATGAAAAAATACACCCTCCGTCTGGGCTTGTTTTTGCAGCCCAATGTTTACTTCAAGTTATTGTAGCTAAAGCTGGGTCTGCATCTTACTGAATTATAAGGTGTGCTTTTTTTCCCCACCTTCTTTCTGAAGGTGTACTTTTTGGGAATGAATGACTACATATCGAAATAATTTTTTTTGTCACCTGAGATTAATAGTGTTTATCGAAGTTGGTGAGAACCACACAATTATAAATATTTAGGCTCTGATAGACCTGAAGGAGAGTGTACTTTCTTTTTCCCATGACTGTATCTTTACATTAAAATTGGGGATCAATCAGCAACAGATTATAAAATCAACCCATTTTAAATATGCCTTAAATACGTAAATGGTAAATGGTGCAATTATATGGCGCTTTTAGCCAAAGCGCTTTACACTGTGTCTCATTCACCCATTCACACACACACACCAATGGTAGCAGAGCTGCCATGCAAGGCGCTAACTTGCCATCGGGAGCAACTTGGGGTTCAGGTCTTGCCCAAGGACACTTCGGCATGTGGAGTGGTGTGGGCCGGGAATCGAATCACCAGCCCTACAAACCGCTCTACCACCTGCTCCCCAGTACGTGACCGGTGTTTGGTTGATATTTGTTTTATCTGGACAGTACAGCAAGCTGAAGGTAACTGGAGTTAAAGGAATTTTAACACCAGACACGAGACCTAAAAGTTCATCACGCAGCCAGGGGTTTGGGGATTCTGTCAGGTAAACACTTCACAGTCAGAAAGATTAAAAGCTCTAGTTAAAATGTGTTTGTCTGTACTATGAGTCTCAGTCAAGCATAAGTGTGTTTAAATAAAAATATAGAGAAGTGCAAACATTACGCGAGGTTAATATGCAATTCTATGGTTTTCCAAGTATGTAGTGCACTAGGTAGGGAGCATAGCAACAACGTTATGCCCTATCCAGGGAGCAAACACAGCGATTCGGAAATAATTAGGATACAAGTTTGGCCTAATTTAATGACTTTGATTTTGCTTGGATCAGATAAGAAAACGTCGCTGTTGGTAGAGTAATCAAAATAGATCTGACACATTATAGTGCAATATTAAATCTCATTGAAATATAATTTTATAAATCTGCTCCAGGATTCAAGCCAGAGTCATTCTGTGCTTCTGTGATTATTCTGTTCGTCCAACTGATTAACTGTACAGAATTCTTCTCAGAACCATTAATACACAGGTACAGCACAGCTGGATCGCTGACGGGACCTACCGCTGTGGAGGGAGACATCTTCAGGGAGGTCCACATCCAGCATGAGGTCATCGTCCTCCAGGTCACAAGAGTCCAAGTTGTCCAGGTTATTGAGAATGTCCTTGTGAAATAAAGAGAGACAGAGAGAGTGAGAGATGTTCAGTCCTGAATGGATATGGATCCTACACCGTGTAATCGTTTACTAAATTAGTTAACCGTGTACTAAATCTGCAAAGCCGCAAATGTCAATTCTGGGATTAATCAACAAATACAGGAAAAACGGCTTAAATTCTCCAACATAAATAAATAAATAAATAAATAAATAAATAAATAAAAACTTTACTGGACAATAATAATTGATGTGAATCCTTTCAACCAATACTGAGGCCATCTGGTCCAGCTGTAAGACATCCACAACATTCAAATGATCTGAACAGTACAAGGTCAAAGGTCAATCCGTTTAAACCACAAGCAATAAAATCTACACAGCATGCCTCTATCATGTGGACAAAGTTTCCTGGCGATAGACTAAAACCTACACATAACTACGCCTAGGCTGAGGATTAGCCTGTGCTTAAGTGGCAGATGTTTAAGGAACACATTTAGCCCTGGAGAGCATGAGGACTCCTGCCGTGTGGAGGAATTTCTGTACGTTTGACTGAAGTGCAGTAATGTGTGGAGCTGGAGCAGCAGCCTCCTCTCCTCCCCGAGAGAGCTTAGTCCCAGCTGAACAGCTCTGAGAAATTACTTTTCCTCATGAGCAACTTCAGTTCCACACACAGAGGAACACAGAGCAATCTTAACAGGAAGAAAGATGTGTATATGACCGAGGGTCACTGATTTCAGAAGGTTTAGGATCACAGATAGTGTATAGTTGTGGGCTAAGACTCTAAATTTCCTGCCTGTAGTCTGACATCAACACAGAACCGAGCTGTACAGTAAACTTATTATGAGATCATGTCATGCTTGTGATTTGTTATTTGAAAAAAATATTTGCAGTTAACAACGTGATCTTCCAGAACTGAAGAAGGAGAGGCGTAATAATAATAATAATAATAATAATAATAATAATAATAATAATAATGTCCACGTGACGACATTTTCAGTTTTTGAACGTGTCCATAATATATTTAATCGCTTTCTAGTTCCCATCCTCATTACAGTTAACAGTATAAGTGTGGGCGGCTGTGGCTCAGTTGGTAGAGCGGGTTGTCCACTAATCCACTAACCGTGGGGTTGGCGGTTCGAATCCCGGCCCGGGTGACTCCACATGCCGAAGTGTCCTTGGGCAAGACACTGAACCCTAAGTTGCCCCCAATGGCAAGCTGGCAGCTCTGCTACCATTGGTGTGTGAATGTGATCTCATTAGTAAGTCGCTTGTAAATGTAAAAAAATGATATTTCTGTAAAGCTGCTTTGAGACAATATACCATTGTAAAAAAGCGCTATACAAATTGATAAATTATTATTAAGTGTAAGACGTGGCCATGAGGATCCAGTTAAGAGCCCTCGAGAGGGGGAAAGGAGGCAGAGCTTACAGAGGGTTAGCTAATATAATTAAATTAATATAATATAAACTGTTTAACCCTTATAGCCCCAGCGTTGCACTTTAATGTCGGACATCTCCATCAGAGATCTCCGTAATCTTGAACAAATTCTACATACACTCCTGTTCAGATTTCAGATATTTCTATATATGTCTCACTGTGAGGTTGTTATTGGGAAGAGGAGTTCTGCATTACAGTCAATTGTAGTGTTGAATGTTTACAGACAATAAACTAAGATTTGAGCAGCAGAGGCTGTCGGAGATAGAGCACTAAAAGGTGACATTTTGCACACGTGTCAAAGGAAGTTTTGCAAAGAGGAGCAGCATGTGAAACACAAACAAAGAACTGTATGTGTTTAACACAGACAGTTAGAGGAAGCTGACAGGAACAATCACAGGTGGAATCCTCACCTGACACGAACGGGGCTTTTATTAAGCAGAGGAGAGAGGCAGCCATGTATAAGGGAAGAAATGACTGGTATTTGTTTGTGCTGAAAGATTGCAACTGGCACCTGTGTATTTCTGTTTTTGACCACCTTCCCAATGCTGCCTGCTCTCTAAACCAGTACGGTCATAAAGCCAGTCATATTTGTCTCGGACACTATTATAGAAAATATCTCATTAGCTACCGAGGGTTACAGAGAGGTGTTTAATAATCAGCTTAGTATCTGTCAAGCAGAAAACTTATTTTTTTAATGGCAGTGCGATCACGTGATGGAGAATGAACAGTATAGAGCACCAATGATTAATGAAATGAAAGCCCAGTTAATCCTGTCCTGGTCCAGGGAAGAGACAATGCCTCTGAAGATGTAGATTTAATAAACATCTGAACAGAATTTTCTCGACCAAAGAAGTTGATTGCACGTGCTCAGCTTCATATCCAGAGTTTGTGTTTGGGAATTAGACGTATGAGTGCTGTCAGCATTGCTGCAGAGGTTGAAGGGGTGGGGGTCAGCCTGTCAGTGCTCAGACCATACGCTGCATACTGTATCAAATTGGCCTGCATGGCTGTCGTCCCAGAAGGAAGCCTCTTCTAAAGATGATGCACAAGAAAGCCCACAAAAAGTTTGCTGAAGACAAGCAGACTAAGGACATGGATTACTGGAATCATTAATGTCTGTGTGTTGAGTTATTTTAAGGGGACAGTAAATTTACACTGTTACACAAGCTGTACACTCAATACTTTACATTGTAGCAAAGTGTCATTTCTTCAGTGTTGTCACATGAAAAGATATCAAATATTTACACGTGAGGGGTGTACTCACTTCTGTGAGATACTGTAGATCACAGCGATATGCCAACAATTAACTTTTTATTTATTAAATGACACATCATACTTTTATACATTAACAGTTAATCAGTCATTCCCTCATTATCCTAACCCATTTTTCTCTCAAAGTTATTTAGACCAAAAAAAAAAAAAAACACCATGCAGCTGTTCACGTTACAGAGAAATCGCATAGAGTTGTAAACTCCTTTGTAATACAGATGTTAAATAAACAAAAAGGTCTCCAAATAATATCACCAAACAGCAATTGATTCGTTTTTTACTGTTTACGTGGAGCATCTACGCTGTACTGTACACGTACTGTACACATTCTCTCAATGCTTCACATGACACTGACAAGAATAACACTGGAAAAGAAATCCATAATGACATGGTTCAAGGTCACGTAAAGTGCAGTGATGATGGATCAGATTAGTAATTCATATCCATGACTACTTCGGGTAGTGTAACAGTCTACCCTGAGGGTCTTATTGTGGAGTTTGCAAAGTATTTCATCAGATCAAAGCAAATAGTCAATAAACGTAAAAGGGGTTAGGTTATTCTGTGACTAATATCCTAACCCTGATATGAGGTTTATGGTTTATGGCAGAAGATTGTGATGTTAATGTCAAAAGTTTGATTATGATACTTGAACCCAGCTGTAACTTCATGATTTTCAATTTAAAATCTTCTGCTACTTCATGGAGTCCATGATGTTGGGTATCCTGATGAGGTTCTTAGGAACATCTCTACATCATCATCAGATCCTTCACCATGTTCAAAACTGGAGATTGGGTACTTTTCTGTAGAACCTTCCTTCGCTTTATGCCAATCCCATGTTGAGCGTTTAACAAACAGGTCTATTTTCCCCAGAGTTCCAGTAGCATTTGGAGAACTCCACACCCTTTCAGTAGTGGTTTATTGAAAGAGAAGGTTTTTCTTCTGACCTCTCTTAGAAATAGTTTGCTGGCGTGGAGGTGGGGACGAATTGTAGCTTTGGAGACATGATGACTCAAAATGCTCAAGTATTCCACACTCTACCCATGGAGAAATAATTTTCCACTTTATTGTCCTCCTCACGCATGTGGGGGTAAAGAACACTCATGTCTTCTTCTGGGACAGCCTGTCACACGAAACTCACTCTCTGTTGGTTGAGAAACATGTTTGTTAATTGTGGAAATTGATCACAGTCAGGTGATCGTCTAATCACTGCTACAGCACTAGAAGGCAGTGAAGAAAGTGTGGGAATGTAAAGATTAGATATAAGTAATACGGACTCAATTCACCATGAACAATACTTTGACTTGAGCCCTATTCAGATGGGATTAATGTTCCATGTGGAGATGTGTAAAGTAATTATTCCAGAGTATCTCTGCTATTTTAAGCAGAATCTTTCAATATCTTATGAACTGTGCATGGAAAATTACAACCTATTTTACCTTCTGTAAAATGAGCAGTAGAGATAATTCCAGGTAATATATAAGCCATGTAAAATGACATGTTGATAAAGACTGAGTTAAATCCTTCGGGAAAAGAGGTTCTGTGCTTTTTCTTCAGGATAAGGACTCTCCAGGAAGCACTCGCTCTTTTCTTTTTCTATCGTCAAAACCAAACGTTTAAAACTCAGAACAATACAATGTGACCCGCTCATGAATAGAAAACTAATTCCTTCTGAATAGCACTGCAGAGAAACCCGGCCAGAACGCTTCGTCAAAATAGGTAGCTCAGGGTAACAGGATCCCAGATCTAGTAGGGATAATTATGAGGTTTAGATGGAACTGACACGGAGAGTATGGACAGACTGACAGAAGATGAGAGACAAAGAGAAAAGACAGAGCGGAAGAAGAGAGAGATAAAAGAAGCCATGCTGTGGTGCTGAAGCTCACTGGTCATCTTGTGCACAACGAAGAATCTTCTCACCACCACCACCACTGTGAACACTGTGAACTAAACATCACTGTGAAGCTACACTGCCCCCTAGTGGGCCATGTGTTCACTTCAGCATAATCCAGGGAATTATAGGAAAAACAAAACTCTTCAAAAGATATATGGAAAAAGGAAAGTACATTCAGGGTGTGGTCTTGATACTTATCAAGTTTCATGATGATGGATAGATGCATTGTTGAGATGCACCCTCACATCCTGTCTTTTTGCATTTGCCTGAACGTCTTCTGGTGAAGTTTGGACAAAAGGATTAGGAGTAGCGAAAAAAAGTTTTTGACAAAATCCAAGATGGCGAAAAATATAATTAGGCAGAAATTTATGACATTTCAATTGATTTGACCTCACCTCGACCCAGAGACTCCAGGGATGTCTTGCTTTTAATTGATTCACACACGGTTTAAATGTTATGACCATACATGTACCATATTAGGCCAAAATTAGCCCTATAGTGGAACTAAAGCATTGGCAGCACTTGGCCCAAATTTGGCCAGAATGTTCCTTAGACCCCAGACCCCCCCAAATCAAATTTCACAACTATGTACCAGATGGTTCTATAGGCTGCCATACACACCCTAGCCAGAAGAAGAAGAAGAAATAGAGTTGTGAGTGAGAACTTAATAAAGATTGACATTTGTTGAAAACTGATCAACTCTGACACTATGGATGAGTCGTTGCTGGTTAGATCAAATTTACATATTTGATACCGATGCATAAAATACTTCAGCAATATGTTCAGCGTGATCTCATTTAACATGCTTTTTTTGTTTTAGTTTTGTCTCACCTACATTAAAGTAAAACTGTTACTAAAATTATAATAATGGTTTCCTCTCAGGAGCGCTGCAGACTGCTCATGTTGCAGCTTTCACCGTGTTCCAGATACAAATGTGAGATTTCATAAGCAGCATACGACAAGGAGTCTTTATTCATCATATATACATTACATGATACAGCACTCCATGGAGCAGAGAGGGTTAAGGGTCTTGGTACAGTGGCAGCTTGGCAGTGCTGGAGCTTGAACCCCGAACGTCTGATCAGTAACCTATCTGAAAACAATCTGCTTATGAAAACAGTCCACTAGGAAAAACATTTTGGCCAGTAAATACTATGCTGATTATTTTTTTTAATGTAATAATCTAAAAAAAAATAATCTAATCTATGCCAGTGTAATGATAGTGTAATTATCATTATCATCAGTGACAGAAGGTCTAGACACCAGACTCAGCTGGACTTCAAGTCTAACGTGAGCTTGGTGCAGGACCAAACACACCGGTGGAAAAAACAACAAAGCATCATCACTCCACTTTCAACGTGTGTGCGTGTTTATATTAGTGGTTAGGACAACACTGCCCCCTAAAGATGATAATTTTATAATAATAATTGCTCACGCTGCCATATTACTTGCGCGCGCGCTCCTGATCTGTATCCTTGTGCGCGCGCACACACACACACACACACACACACACACACACACACACACACTTACACTTAACGGACTACTCAGCATCAACTATACAGCACAAAGCTGAATCTGGATAGTGACTCTGTAAAACACTGCGATGAAGAGATGAAGCACTCTGACCTCATACACACTCACAAAGTCACACAAATTTGCCTTTAGATCACTTCTGAAGGAACACACACTCTGTTTAATGGGACATGTGTACATTAACTTGGTATCGGAGTATTAGTAACTAAGCCATGTCTTCAGCAGCAGAGAGACAGATAAATGAATGTCAAAAAATTGTTAGCATTGGCAAACTGCTGTGGTGTAAAAGGAATAAAACACTCAGACCTTAATGGGGAAATAATCTTCCAGGTGGTTTTACTTGATTACTTTCTCATAACAGCACATCCACAAGCATTTTATTCCTTACTCATTACATACTTAACCCTAAACTGGTGATCTCACTGTGATATCCACCTACATCATCATATTCTGCATTCTGTCCATTACACAGTATTTATATTTGATATAATATTCACACGTATCCTGTAAAGCGAAGCCCATACACCGTACAACAGGAAGGAAGTTCAGCCATGCAATATTATTCAACACCACCAGAGGGGTCTCACACAACGCTCTCTAAACACAGTCTTTCCAGGAAAAGAAACAGCTTCAGAGCTTTCCTGCAGAAGTCAGTGATTAAAACTATTTTTAACACCAACTTGAAAAATAATTTAAAAAACATTTCAAATCAAGAAGAGAGCAAAATCAGTGTAACCTGAACAGAACCCTCGCTGTGAGTCCAGTCCCAGTTCATTCATGTTTCATGAAAATGGACTGATTGTTGGATCTGATCATATAACACAACACACAAAACACAGATAGGATAATAAAAACACACCTGAAGTCTCAATAGCTGAAATCAGAGCTTGCTATAGCTCCTTGGCTATTGTTTGCTTTCGAGTCTAGACTCTTCCTTTGTAGCGAACTGACTCGGCAAGTTCATATGGAACATACTGGGTAATTATATAAATTCTCTTTATAGCATTATTATTATTATTATTATTATTATAGCAGAATTAGGGATTTGACCATCTCCATTTTCCCTGACTACACACCCAAGATAGCCCCGGCCCGGGCTGTATTTAAGGTTTGGCGTCAACGTTGTGCTATTGAGGGCACTCGCTATGGAATACTTCACCCAGCTCGGCTTCGCATTAAATATAACGGTGTTCAGAAGGACTTTATTTCAGAGAAGGAAGCAGGAGACTACGTTAAACTCTTGATATCGGGGTGAACTATATCACCTATACAGCGGCGTCTTTTTCTCTCTTCTTTTATTTTATTTTCTTGCACACGGTCTTCCAGCTCTACAGTATTCAGATTTTTATTCAAGATATCGTTGTTGCATTACTTCACCTAGATTTTGTGGACTCACTCCTCTTAAATTTACTTCTGTATTAATGTGCTTCTGTGTTTTGATGCTCTGACTGGGTTAGAGTTTCTGTTTATTTAATTGTATTAGTGTTATCTCCTCGGCTTTACGTGCTACACTTTTAAGTTATTTGTTACAAGTCTTTAGAAGGTAAGGACATTTTTTTATTATTGTGTGCAGACTGTTCATAAGTCTTGGTAATTTTGTTGGTTAGTTCAGCTTGCCCTCCGAGTTGTTCTCACTCTGTGGACAAGGTCCGGTGTTTGGAGGATACACTGCTGTCATTTGTTTATGGAGACTTTGGGGGTGTGGGTGTTTGGGGGATTGTGAGAGTAAGCGGAACATGCCAATGCTTTGAAGGATGTAATGTTATTTAATTGTTTTTAGAGGATTTAAACCTAATATGGTGAACAAATTATATTATAGAATTCAGGAAATTTCACTGGGGTTATCTCAAAGTGTAGCAGGTAATAATCTGGAAAGACTTTTGTAATATCACAGTCTATAACTGGATTTAAAAAGAAGCAAATTGGTAAATGAATCATACGTAAATGAATCACTTGAAAATGAATCACATGTATGTGATAATATTTACATTTACATTTATTCATTTAGCAGACGCTTTTATCTAAAGCGACTTACAAATGAGAGCACACTCACACACCAATGGTAGCAGAGCTGTCATGCAAGGAGCTAGCTTGCCATCGAGGGCAACTTAGGGTTCAGTGTCTTGCCCAAGCACACTTCGGCATGGGATCACCCGGGCCGGGATTCGAACCACCAACCCTACGATTAGTGGATAACCAGCTCCAACAACTGAGCCACAGCCGCCCCTAATATACATAATGAATCTTGTGAAAATTATTAAATAAAAACAACAAAAGAAATAATGCAGAATTAATCCTGTTACTGTGTCAGTCATGCTGAAGGTTTTCTTCTGTAGTAATTTTCATATGGTCACATGGAAAAGTAAGTACACACCTATATTTATCACACCTTCAAATCCCTATAATTAGAATCAGGTGTTAAAGATCGGGTGCCGGTGATTAGAACCTGTTTAGGGAGTGCAGGTGGAACCGATCTTATTTATACCCTTCTCATATCTAGTGTCTGGTGTCATCATGCCAAGAACTAAAGAGTTCTATAAGGCCTTCAGAAAAAAAAAAAAGATTGTGAATGCCTAGGAGTCTGGCAAGGGATCTAAAAAGATCCCCAAATTATTTGAAACACATCATTCCACTATAAGGAACATCGTCTACAAATGGCGCAGATTTCAAACGTCCAGGACTGGCCGTCCAAGCAAATTCAGAAAACAAGCTTGACCAGCTCTGGAACAAGATTCTTTGGACAGATGAAACCCAGATGAACTTGTACCGGAATGATGGGAAGAGAAGAGAATGGAGAAGGAAAGGAAGGGCTCATGATCCAAAGCATACTACATCACCTGTCAAACATGGTGGAGGCAGTATTATGGCATGGGCATATAGGGCTGCTAATGGCGCTGGGTCAACTGATGAATTCTGAAGTGTATAGAGTGTTACTTTCTGTTCAGATTCAAGCAAATACTGCAAAACTGATAGGACAGCGATTCAGAGTACAGATGGATAACGACCCAAAACACAATGCAAAAGAAACCAAAGATCTTCTTAAGGCAAGGAAATGGCTTGCTCTTAAAAAATAAATAAATAAATAGGTCAGTCACCCAGTTGAGCTGATTTTCCACTTACCGAAGGCCGAGAGTATGGTTTATTGTACACCTTCATTGATCTACCCGTAAATACACACAGAGCCTAGCTTACCATGCTGTTAAGGTTGGAGTCAAAGCTCCCACAGAGTTGTGTGGCCTGTCCAATCGGCTCCAGAACCTCCTCGTCCCACATGTATGTTCCACCAGAGCTGTCAGAAGGGGAGAGCTCCAGGGAGGAGCCATGCGGTAGATCTCTCTCTGCAGATAGGGCTCGGGTCCCACAGCGACGTGAGGCATCAGCCACCTCGCAGCTACCTGCACACAACACAACCAGAAGGTCAGCACGGACACCGTTTTCACTTTCCTTTCCATTAGATTAAAAGATCCAGTCAATTTTCACTCGACAGAAAAAGTTAAGCTGCATTCATTTTTTTAGGACTTTACAAATTTCAATCCAGTTAAGAATTACTATGACTGTTAATCACAGCATGTGGAAGTAAAATTAATTAGGGTAATTTATGCAGTTACAAAAAGTGATATTCAAGTTTGGTTTTCATATTGGTTCCATCAGTGATCCCTTTCCCATGATGAAGTGTATGTACTGTATATATACACACACAGGACCTGATACGGCACATTAGGCCCGGCACGATAAATACATTACAGACTAATCGCACGATAGATGGATGTGAACTTGATCATTTATGCTGACCTCGATATTGCCCACTGTGTTTACATATGAATGAAGGTCACCAACATTTGTAATGTTTGTAATAATCCAGATGTAGTCAGTAATGTGGGTGATCGAGCCGCTGACCCTGAACAGTGAACAAACGGCGCCAAAGCACTTTACTAGCAGCTGTGAGCTAACTGTTGGATTTGGTAACATGCACAGAACACACTCAAGATGAAAGTGTACCTGCACTTACCTGTGAGGCCTATATCAGCCCAGTCTACGGTCTCAGATATGAAGCTGTGCACACCCTCCTGACGCTGACCACCACAGAGCCCTATGTGGTCATTTTTTCCCTCATGAACAGACATGAGCAGAATTCCACCTCCGTTACCCAAGTCATCAAAGTCATCCATGTATTCTTCACTCACATCATTGCGTTCCAGAGAAGATGTGGATGATAAAGACATGTCCTCCAAGATCTCCAGAGATTGACCTCGGCTGTCATTTACCACCTTGGCGGAAAAGGGTTCCTCGGGAGTAGTTTCAGCACTGCGTATGTTGCTGGATGGTTCAGAAATGGTTGTAGGTTTTTCTCGATAATCTCCATCCCTATCTGTAAATTCCATCTTCCCTTGGACTTTAACCGGCAAAACTGGGTGGGGTTGCTTGATGAGCGATGGCCGCGTTAGCTTATAGCTAAGTGACAACGGCTTGCCATCAGTGCAATTAGGCAGAAGAGATTTCTTCAAAGTTGAGTGTGGTATGGAGGAGATTGTACAAGTTGCTATTGTAGGCTTTGCTACACGCGCTAACACCATGGAGGCCTGAGTGACAGGAGACCTGGCTACCGGAGAATGTGCCAGCGGCCTGGGCAGCTCCTTCACAAGTTCGGTTGCCCGGTTAAATGAGAAAGAGCGTGTCAGAGGTGGGTTAGTGGCAGCTACAGGCCTCTTTAAATAGGAGAAGCTTTGAGAGCGCACAACGTTCTCAACAGAGAGCGACTTGAGACTGTCACTGGAGAGAGAAAGGCTGCTCTGAAGACTTCCCTGGGGAGATGAAGAGCCATGACTAGCAGCAACTACATTCCCCCCAACCTTGCTGCATAATGGCTGGATGGGTGAGGGCTGTTTGGGGGCAGTAGTGCGTGGGTTTGTTTTTATGGACTGAGTAATAGTCCTAGCAACGGTACCGGGTACAGCAGGGATGGAACGTTGGGTTTTACCCACTGGGGTAGCTGAGGGCTTTCTAATTTGCCTGACAGCCAGTGCAGAGCGTGGCTGCTGCTGAGAACGGAGAACTACTTGAGCCTCTTCTCCAGAATCTGGAACATTCTCTCCACAATCCTCCCTCCCCTTCCTCCCCTTCCTAGGGAAGGGAGCAGGGACTTTAGTTATGCCGTTCTGCTTTCCTACATGTACTCCTTTAGCCCATCCAAAGGAAACATTATGGGTCGAGTCATTGGTTAAGGGTCCAGCAGCAGGTGTAGCACGAGAGCCAAATTTTGGTAGTCTGGAAACCATAGTGGGCTGCTTGAGGGCGGTGTCCTCCATTGACTGCCTTCCCCACCATGGGTGTGAGCACAGGGTCCAAGCTAGGGGAGGAACAAAAGAGAGCTTGTTAGATGCATCAGGCAGCATTATCAGGTAATTAACAGGAAGTTAAAACATTTTGAGCATCTTTAGTGAAAGAATAAAAAATTTTAATGCAACTTTCAAGCAATTCCGACATGTGATCAGAGGTTAACACATGAATACCCTACACCACAGTGCCATGAGGAACCACACACACGTTAGGATTAATCTGAAAAGGTGATCAGCCTGTCTAATCGCTATGGTGATGATGTTCACCTCTTAGTGGGCCAGACACTAATTAGATAAATATAAATCTGAGGGTCAAACATTCCACAACAAGGAACGTTCTTCATGCTCACCTTAACAGAACGCTACAAGGTCAATACATTGATTTAAAAATTGGTTGAGCAGAAATCCCATGTTCAACATTAAGGTCAAAACAAAGCCACCAATACATTCAAGGAAACCTTATCTCCAGAGAATACCTTATTTGTTGAAGTGATCTCCAGGTGGGACCTTAAGAAACGCCTGCAAATTGGGAAGATTCCCCAAAGGTCTCTCTGGGTAATGAAATGGATGAAGGTTCTTGCCCCTAAATGGCATAATACGTTAAAGAGCCATAGTGGTGCCATCCATGGTGCAGTGATGCACTGTGATCTGTAGCAGAGAAATGCACCAGATCCAGTCAGTGAGGTACACATCATTCAGTACTATGGGCTCTTGCTTTCAGTTTACTGGACTTGCACTTGAACTTCTTGTGTCAGCTTTGGTGGGGAATAACAGCTTTGTTGGGGTCGAACATCAAGACCATGAGCCATGACACGTTTTTAGCTGTAAAGTACTCCAGCACCAGCCCCTGCTCTTATGGACCCTAGAAGATGAATTAGGTCTACTACAGGTCTGATGGTGTGTCTAACGCTTGTGCAAAGGATCAACATCTGTAGATTGGAAAGTTTGTTCTAAAGCTAATCAGTAAAACAGACAAATCACTATGGAGTTTATCCAAAGCGCTCAATAAAATTCTCGTACTTTGGCATAGCAAGCTACTCTGCAACCATACTGTGCAGGCTTAAGATAGCCAGTGTACGTATAACTGGTGCTTGCCTACGGCTGCTGTAACGTTCAGACACCAACTGCATGAGCGTTCAGTCTTGCAGAGCGGCTAAACACTCAGTGTCATGAAAGATTGGAGATATCTGACCCAAGTAAATAAATAACGAGAAGTGTGTGAAGGGAAACCTGACCTCGGCCATAGAGCTGCACATTAGAGAAAATCCAGTTAATTTAGCAGATTCCGCAGCAAACAGTGAGTAGTATAGCATGAGAAAACTATTCAACAGTGACACCAAAATGTAGCCATGCTCCCGCTACTGGGTTTCTTCCTCATATCTTCTTAGGGAGTTTTTCCTCACCACCGTCTTCCCCGGCTTGCTCAATAGGGATAAATTCACACACTTTAAATCTTTATCCTGTGTTTATATGTTTCTGTAAAGCTGCTTTGAGACAATGTTCGTTGTTAAAAGCACTATACAAATAAAACTGAATTGAAAATCTAACACAGAGGGAGAACCCAACCAGATGGGATGAATAAGAAGTGAGTGCAGCATACTGAGCAACAATACAGAAAGTTAGCAGATGGCAAGTGAACAAGAGATGATAACAATGCTAAGACAAAGGCAATACAAGGTAACGGTCACCTCAGAGTTTCATAGCATTTCACTAGAAACTGCTATCTCCAGCTTCAAGCGCAGTCACAAGCTGCTACACAGAGCGCTGCATGTGGTTCGATAGGTACACAAAGAGAAGAGGAAATGATAAGATCACTGCATACAAAAGTATCTGTTGTAAATATTGTGTCATACACTGCTCTTCCAACTTTGGTCTCAATATGAGAAGGTGTCTGGGCGGTTCTTACTGGTGGTTTGCAGCGGCAAAATTGAACAAGACCTTCATTCAGTGTAAGAACAGAACACTCATCCTGTGACTACGGCTTGGAACGGATTACTTCTGGAAGCTATAGATGCACCAATGATAATAAACAAACACTACTTCATCATTTACATGCCTCGCTGAAGCAGCCAAAGAGAATAATTAAGGACTACAACACGCTTATTTTTAACCCTTATGTTGTCAGGATGTCTGTGCATCTGTCTGAGATTTGCGTTCGCACGAGTATCACAAGAACGCACGATTGAACGGTTGTAGGGTTTATATAACGGAGTATCACAGTAACCAGCAGATCAACTGGAAGTTAAATGTCTGAATTAGTTCTTTTCAGTAGCTTCCTTCCTGTTCATCATATACAGAGATGTTACGCAGTCATGTTCATTTTCAGTGGCGGAGGAAATCCCTGTCCAAGCCGCTGGTATCGAGTGCTACGTGTTTATTTAACGAGCTCTACTAGCAACTAGACTAGGACAAACGATTGCTTTTCCCTTAGTCAAACTTTTTTTTGCAAGTTAGCTTTTATTTTCTCCATTTTTTGTTTAACTGTATGTAACTGGCCATGTGGTTATTCATCACTTTTATGCTGCATTGTGCTCAGCTTAGACACGCCACCACACAGTGATTATTTTCCAAAAACAGCATGACATCAACTGATCTATTCCACAGCTAATACATCTACACTGTTGTTTTTAAATGTATTTTAATATGACTATATTGTATGAGTTTTAAAATTATTTTGTTATTAACAAGATTTACATTTTAGATCTTAAAAAAGGTTTTTATTTTTTGTCATTGTCTCTAATTGAATTAAACTTGAAACACTGGCTGTGGTCACTAATGAAGGGTGTCACAGAGGGGCAGGAGATAGGATCGGTTTACATTCTGCCACTTTAGTGACGGCTGCAGATAAAAGCCTCAACCCAAACCACACTGAAGGACGGTTTATAATGAAACTGCTGCCATGTGAGCTGCGTTTCAGCAGGGCGATATAAATGGAAGCTTCAGCTATTACCCATAATACATATACATACATACACACATTGAGATTATTTATATATATATATATATATATCTCAATCTCAATCTCTCTCTAGGTTTCCTCCTCATATCGTCTCAGGGAGTTTGTCCTCACCACTGTCACCTCTAGCTGCTCATTAGGGTTAAATTCACACATTTAAATTCTATAACCGGACTTTGTGGCCATGCCAGTTGTTAAAAGTCCTATACAAATAAAACTGAATAGAAATGTTCTTATGACGGTGCCGAAGCACCAGCACGGACAGCTGCTCTCGACAAAGTGTTTATTTAGGTGAGTAATCAAGATTTGAGGATCAGTTGTATTCCAGCATGGATTTCTCCAGGTGAAAATGGCGTATGGTGTGTGCCTGGCTATGAGGGAGGATGATGTGTGTACGTCTGCAAAACACCTGATCACAAGAGATAGAGAACTGTAGTGCGAATGTACAGCGAGAGTGAGATTCGGGAAGGAGAGTTCACTCGGCATAACGAAACAAAGCTAAGACAGCCATTATCAAACCCTCAGCCCTTTATCCCCTTCACAAAAGATCAAAGCGTGACTCAGGTCTGAGCGCTCGTATCTGAAAAAGACAGAGTTTGCTTTACAGGAGGAAGGAAACCACATACATAACCTTTGTTAAGCTGTTCTTTTAAACATTAAAAAGTGTTCTTTGAAGTTGTAGCCCTGGAAACCATACAGCAAAAATATGACTATTATACTTTATTTCAAGTATATCATACATGTCTCTATGGAAACACATTAGGACACCACACAGTGTCTGCCTTGGGGAACCGACCGAGACCTACTTTAACTTCCGTGCATAGATGCTAGAAGATGGACGTGAAGAGAGCGAGCAGGAGCAGACGTTTATTAGCATGAACTAATATTACATTAGTCTGTTTAAACTAGAACACTTATAAAAAAAATTAAAATAAACTCGACTGGGACACATCCTCCATTAAACATGTATGGTTTCATGACCGTTTACGAGTCCACTCAATCCCAAAATCCAATCTAATAATGTGGTATTACAGGAGGACAAGGACCCCTACACTGAGAGAGAAAAATAATGAAGTACTGACCTTCTCTGTCCGGAAACAGGTGTGTAGCGTTAGTGTGTGTGTGTTGAGGACAGGTGATTTTACTGCATGACTGTAACGAGAACAGCGACACACCCGCGTCCTGTCTTCGCTCATTTGATTAAGGTGTGCTATTCAGTTTGTCACTGGAGACACACCTTTATTACAAAATTACACACAACAGTCTCTCTCTCTCTCTCTCTCTCTCTCCCCCTCCCTCCCTCCCATGAGTTTTCCGGTGGAGGGAGAAGACTGACGCGAGGAAGTTGGTCAGTTTGGTCATGTGATCATGATTAATCTCTCCCTAACCCCATCTCTTAAACCACTAACTGACATGACTCTACCCATGAATTAGCACACGGTGCCATTATTTATGCTCACTTTCACAGCACTCCATTCCAATTTTATTCTCAAATGTCATTTTACAGTCAGTCTATGAGCTGAAGTTGCAGGAGCTTTCACTGATCATTAGCTCTGACCCATGTTCTGCTCACTCGAATCATCATAATGTGGCTCAACGCACCTTCAAAACCATTCGCTTGTGTGAGGAAGTCCTAAACCTGTTCCCCGTTGGTGAACTCGGACGAGGACAGGCCCATCAGAAGCGGCTAACACTGGAGCCACCATGTCCAAACCTGAGCCCTTGGCGAAGATGGTTATGTAATGGAGCGTTAACGTGGGAGCCCCGGCTGTGTGTGGAGACGAACTGAGTGAAGTTAAATGACTTCCATGAGAGCAGGAATAAAATAATCATGATCATCAGCAGGGTGTTCAGTGTGATGGAGACATGACTCACTCCACTGCAGTGCTCAGGACACGTTTAAACAGAGTTATTTATGTTGTAACACAGAGAGGGGGTTTATGGGTAAGTGTGGCGTGCAGGGCAGGGCACTAACAGAAAAGACTAACAGCGTGGCTTGTTTATTTGCAGTGCTCTGATTGGTTGAGAAGGAGCATTAGGATGGTGAGACTACAGCAGACTTGTTGTTTCGGAGGGGTTTACACTGCAGGAAAGAAGGACGTGTAGCCTTGTGACAGACACTTCCTAAACATTTCGGTTTAGAAATCATCATCAGAAAAATATACAATAATAAAGGAAAAAAAATCTTCATCTTTAAAACATTCATCATTACATAAATCACAGAAAATTATTCATACTTTTCAATCCAAGAATTAGCACTAGGCCTTCGGAAAAACCTAAAGGGTTAGGGTTACCACAAGCATTAGGAAGCGTGCCGGAGGAAGCGTGCCGGAGGAAGGGTATCGGAGGAAGTGTGCCGGATCATATGGCATCGGATTCATTCGTATGGTCGAGTTGTGAACTGAAATCGTATGCTGAGGAATCCTGGAGTTTTCTCTCTCATCATCACCACAGTGTACTGAGAGTAAAACACCCCACTGCATCTGTACCATGTCACAGCAGGGTGCAGATACCCTGGAAACACCACCTAACCCTCCTTCTCTCTCTCTGACCCTGAGCTGTGTTTATGCTAACACTAAACTGGAAACTAGCAGTGTCTGTGTTTCAGGATGTAATCATTAATAACAACACATGATAAATGTCATATCTAGCCCACCGGACAAGTCAGACCTCTCCTCTACCAGAGTCATGGAGTTAAGAGCCAGTTTATGATTATTATTCTCTTCCAATAAAGTTTTAGTGCATGGGCCGTGTGCTGTGGAGTTCTGTCCTCAAATCAGATGTAAAAGATATTATCTCTGATTAGTCTTTATTTCCTCTGTATGTGTTTAAGCGTGAGCTGATTGCATGTAGTAAACAGGAGAGTTATGTCATGGCTTTGACCTCGGGTTCACAGTAACCTCAGTGTTCCTGACTCTGAAAACATTAATCCACCTATAAAACACACTCTGTTAGACGACGTCCCGGCCCATGTTCGTGGTGCTGTGTCCGGTCTGGAGTTAATAAATCAGCTTCTTGTGAAACTTCTTATCCATGATGAGTGAGCGAGCGATCTCCCTCAGCACTGCTGTAACCTCCCTAACACAATACACTCATTATACAGGAGCTGCTTCACTTCATCCTCCACACACAGCCTCATCACCACCACCATCACCGCTCATCCTCACTCCTCTCTCCATCCGACACGCAAACTACACACACAATACATGAGATAGACATCAGGAGGTCATCTACACAGAGCTGGACCACACACTCACACAGAAAGCTGAACATTAAGTCACGTAAACCAGAGTCCCATCAGAATCTCAGAGCCGTCCTGTGACATCACAAGTCTTTATTGTTATTAATCTAATTAGCAGGTGAGAATGTCATCTCTTCACCACTGTTAAAGGATTAAATGTTAAACATATCCTTACAGAAAACATTTATAAATATAAACCTCAGTGCTGTTGAGTTCTGGATTGTGAGGGTCAATCCAGTGCTGGTCTTTCTCTTCTCATCTCGAGACTGGACACCTGGCAGGTCTCCCTCTGAGCTCTTCTGAGCTCCATTCCACCTCAAACTGATCCAGAATGCAGCTGCACGACTGATTTTCATCCTTCCGATCCTCTCCCACACCACCACACTGCTACGCTCCCTCCACTGGTTTCCTGCAGCTGCTGCATCAGACTTTAAACACTAGAGGTTTTTGGCTTTGTAGGGAAACATCAATCACTTCTCACACCCAGCACCGCAGCTCACTCCCTACGATCCTCCAGCACTGCTCGACTGGTCCCACCAGCTCTCGGGATACAACGAAGATCTGCATCAAGACTCTTCTCTGTTCTGGCACCTCGCTGGTGGAATGAACTTCTCCTGGATGTCCAAACATCTGAGTCTTAAAACCACGTCTAAAGACCTACCTCTTACTGAAGCACTTCAATTAGCACTTTAAAAATAAACCGACATTTGTGTCATCTGTGACTTTATACTATACTCCCTCACCAACAGGTCTTAAACTGATGGTACTATTGGTCTGTGACCGAGTGAACCGGTATCAAGTATTTATTAATAGACACTTCTGTAAATCATTCTGGATAAGTGCTTCTGCTAAATGCCGTGCATGTAAATGATGGAGAAGAATATTGCCCTATTCAGAAAGGATTAAGTGTACATGGGGTCCTGGGGTAATTTCCTCTTTTCCAAGAGCTTATCTGTGATATCTGAGATGCCAGTGATCCTGACCCCTTCTGTTCTCTGGACCTGCCTGATCCGTCCTGATGCCCTGCTTCTGGTTGGAATTCTCATCAGTTGTCCCACATGGTGCAGAATAAACATTGAGATTACTGAAGACGGACCTCAATTCAACTCAAAACAGTTATGCTATGACAGCTATAGGACTACAATAACCACAAACAGTTCTGCACTCGAGTCTCCATCAGTGAACAGTGGAGAAGTTCAACAAAACAGACTTCCTGTAGAAACTGTAATGACAACTGCACTATTTGAGCATGTAGTATTAACACATTTATAGAAGGGTGTATTTATTTATAATCGCACTATCCGGTGTCACCCAGATGAGGATGGGTTTCCTTTTGAGTCTGGTTCCACTCGAGGTTTCTTCCTCATATCGTCTCGGGGAGTTTTTCCCTCACCACCGTCGCCTCTGGCTGTTCATTAGTGATAAATTCACACACTTAAAATCTATATCCTGAATGTATATATTTCTGTAAAGCTGCTCTGGGACAATGTCCACTGTTAAACACGCTACTCTAATAAAGCTGAAGTGAATTGAATGGCTCGGCCACTGGCTCGGCCATGTGGATGTTTTTCTACTTCCTAGTCTGAGAAGATTACAGGCTGAATTCCCACCTGTCACTACACTCATCAAGATCATTTTAGTGCAGATAAACATGTCCATGACCTTCTATCCAGATGTATCCAGAATTTCTTGCTGTATTTAGTCTCGTAGCATCTCAGTTACCCACCCTAATTATTATATTAAACACTTGCCCAATCAACAAACATGGATGCTTCTCATAAACTTTCTGATGATTGTTTTAGTGTATTTTCACGTTTCTGCTGGAACTCTGGCTCTAAGGCACTAGATCCTCACACCTCCTGTAGTCATTTTATTGCCGTCCAGATGCAAGAGTTTAAAGAAAAGTTTTACAAAATTATTAATCTATTATTTATTCATTTAAAAAATCCAATCCAAATAGCACTAATAATAAATTGATAATCTATCATCCCATGTCCATCTTTTGATCTCAAACCCAAATTTCACTGTAGCTATAAACGGATAAAAAGTATAATGTGTCGCTCTTTAATAAATAAAATGAAACTGTAACTGTCAGTAAAATGCTGTGGTGTAAGAGGAATAAAACACTTCAGGACTTGCCCTGTTTTACATCTCATTTATTTTCTATTCTTATAACACCGTACTCTTATTCATCCATCCATCCATCCATCTTCAACCGCTTACTCCTTTTCAGGGTCACTGGGGAACCTGGAGTCTATCCCAGGGACCATTATTCCCTAAATATTCCTTCTTGATATGCAAATGATCATGACGGTGCGATGAATATGTAAATGAGTCCGTGACGTCACGTGACTTGTGAGCGTGCGTTACAGCGGTGTTAGCACTCAGCCCCGAGATGTGACACGGCAATTATCATATTCACCTCAAATCTAGAATCAATATCTAATCAACAACTGAGAAACGGTGTAACAAGAAAACAAGATCTTATCACCTGTGGTAAAGTGTTAATAAAGTCTTAGCTGCTGTAGAGCTCACTGAACCTGCATCATGCTAATAATGCTAACTCGGCTAGCTTTAGCTGTGAGCTAGCTACTGTCCGGATGTAAACAAAGTCCAGATTAGCTCAACTACACACACATTAACACACAGAGTCCTACAGAGCGCGTGTTTATAACAGGTGGAGAGAGAGAGAGAGAGACAGTTATAACGACAGACATGTTCCTCCTCCTGTCTTACCTTCAGAGCTGAATGTGAACGCGCTCCACACGGTGACTCGGCGGAAAATAAACACAGATACGATGAAACTTCCTGCACAAAGCCGAGCTCCAGCTGCTGTATGAGCGTTGCCGCTACTTTATTATATTAAAGAAACACTATAAATAAACATATTCTCTTCTATAGCGTGTGTGTTGCAGCTGCAACCGTGTGACTGATGAGTGATTTTCTCTGAATCAGAGCACAGCTGATGCTGACGTCACTTTCCAGCTGGAGCTCCACAGCGCCCCCTAACACGGCTATGAGTAACGATACGCTGAAACAGGAACAGAGTTGCAGCACACACACTTCAGGGGAAAGTAGATAACTAATTTGCATATTCGTTGCATCGTCATTATCATTTGCATACCAAAAAAGAGTTGGGAAATACACATGAAGAAAATGGTTTCTGAGGGAAATTACTGACATTACTGTAAATACAGTGGGGCAAAATAATATTTAGTCAGCCACCAATTGTGCAAGTTCCCCCACTTAAAAAGATGAGAGAGGCCTGTAGTTTTCACCATATGCACACTTCAACTATGAGAGACAAAATGAGAAAAAATAATCCAGAAAATCACATTGTAGGATTTGTAATGCATTTAGTAGTAAATTCTGGTGGAAAATAAGTATTTGGTCACCTACAAACAAGCAAAATTTCTGGCTCTCACAGACCTGTTACTTCTCCTTTAAGAGGTTCCTCTGTCCTCCATTTGTTACCTGTATTAATGGCACCTGTTTGAACTTGTTATCATATATAAAAGACATATATATAAAAGACACCTGTTCACAACCTCAAACAGTCACACTCCAAACTCCACTATGGCCAAGACCAAAGAGCTGTCAAAGGACACCAGAAACAAAATTGTAGACCTGCACCAGGCTGGGAAGACTGAATCTGTAATAGGTAAGCAGCTTGGTGTGAAGAAATCAACTGTGGGAGCAATAATCAGAAAATGGAAGACATACAAGACTACTGATGATCTCTCTCGATCCAGAGCTCCACGCAAGATCTCACCCCGTGGGGTCAAAATCATCACAAGAGCGGTGGGCAAAAATCCCAGAACCACACGAGGGGACCGAGTGAATGACCTGCAGAGAGCTGGGAGCAAAGTAACAAAGGCTACCATCAGAAACACACTACGCCGACAGGGACTCAAATCCTGCAGTGCAAAGACGTGTCCCCCTGCTTAAGACAGTACATGTCCAGGACCGTCTGAGGATTGTTAGAGAGCATTTGGATGATCCAGAAGAGGATTGGGAGACTGTCATATGGTCAGATGAAACCAAAATTGAACTTTTTGGTAAAAACTCAACTTGTCATATTTTGAGGAGAAAGAATGCTGAGTTGCATCCAAAGAACACTATACCTACTTGAAGCATGGGGGTGGAAATATCATGCTTTGGGCCTTATTTACTGCAAAGGGACCAGGACGACTGATCCGTGTAAAGGAAAGAATGAATGGGACCATATATCGTGAGATTTTGAGTGAAAACCTCCTTCCATCAGCAAGGGCATTGAAGATGAAATGTGGCTGGGTCTTTCAACATGACAATGATCCCAAACACACCGCCCGGGCAACAAAGGAGTGGCTTTTTAAGAAGCATTTCAAGGTCCTGGAGTGGCCTAGCCAGTCACCAGATCTCAACCCCATAGAAAATCTTTGCAGGGAGTTGAAAGTCCATGTTGCACAGCGACAGCCCCAAAACATCAATGCTCTAGAGGAGATCTGCATGGAGGAATGGGCCAAACTACCAGCAACAGTGTGTGGAAAACCTTGTGAAGACTTACAGAAAACGTTTGACCTCTGTTATTGCCAACAAAGGGTATATAACAAAGTATTGAGATTAACTTTTGTTATTGACCAAATACTTATTTTCCACCAGAATTTACCAATAAATTCATTAAAAATCCTACAATGTGATTTTCTGGATTATTTTTTCTCATTTTGTCTCTCATAGCTGAAGTGTACATATGGTGAAAATTACAAGCCTCTCTCATCTTTTTAAGTGGGGGAACTTGCACAATTGGTGGTTGATAAATAGTTTTTTGCCCCACTGTATTACCTGGTGTGGGAAGTGGTAGCTCAGTGGTTAGGACGTTGGCCTTCTGATCGGAAATACCAGCAATACCAAGCTGCCACTGAGCAAAGCCCTTAATCCTCAATTGCTCAGTTGTAAAGGAAAAAAGAAAGAATTATGTCACTGTGAATAAAAACGTACTCAAAATCTCACTAGATTTGTTGTTAGGTTCTTTTTTTTTTTTAAATAAAGTCCATCAAGTATACAACCAAAAGAGTTCATGGTGTTAAAGGTTGGAAGGAAGTAACAGATCCTCGCTGGTGTTTGTGGTGAGTGTACGTAGTGTGTACAGTTAGCTCACTTTGCTAATATAATCTGAGAACAAAGCTAATACTAAGCCAAGCACGTAATGTATAACCCCTACAACTGATTGTCCCAGAGATCAGTGTGTTGTTTAATCTGTTTCAGTTAAACATCACAAGTGGCCCATCACCTGCTAGCATGAATGTAGGATCAGAAACGTTTGTGAGTTTGAGAGCTGCAGTATTTAAAGTACGAGCATCTGCTCCATCTGATAAAGTACTCACACACTGCATCGGATCGGGGAAAATAACAAAATCTGATCTAATCTGAACCAGTATATTGACCTAAAATCAGTCCTGTTTAGGACACAATGTATCTGATACACAAAATCAGAGCAGATCTTCATATTTATTTATTGGAAAATAAAACACATTTAAATGTCACAAATATAAATCAGCGTCTCCAGAATCTTTACACAGTTATGTAAAAGCAGTGTGGAAATGTGCAGTTCCTTTTCACACGTAATCATCCCTGTTTACTATACAATGATAGAAATGATTTAATATAACAAATATTTTATCCATGTATTTGCAGACAGCCAAAATATTATTAATATAAATATTCATACGTAGCTCTGCATCACATGGTGGAAACGAACCCAAAATAGTTCTTGTGCAAATGTTGTGATCGTTAACAGAGAAGCAGGGCCTCCGACGCACACTACTCTGAAGCGTACACACACTTGTGCATTTTGAGATTGCGTGGGTCGGAGTAGCGCTTTCCGCACTTGTCACATATGTATTGTTTGCCTCCTCCGTGGATGTGGCGCTTGTGCGTGCGGAGGTGGCTGCCCTGACTGAAGCTTTTCCCACAGAACTCACAGCTGTACGGCTTCTCGCCCGTGTGAGTGCGCTCATGCAACTTCAGACTGTTGGTGTTGTTGAAGCGCTTGCTGCAGTAGCTACAGCCGAACGGTTTCAGGTCCGAATGCGTGCGGCTGTGAGACACCAGGCTGCTCTGCTGGCTGAAGCTCTTGCCACACTCTTTGCACGTGAACGGTTTCTCCCCCGTGTGAATGCGTTTATGGATCTTGAGGTTTACCGTGTGGCGGAACGTCTTCCCACACAGGTCGCAGGAGAACGGCCGCAGGTCCGTATGAATGCGCTCGTGGTTGCGCAGGTTCACCAGGTGTCTGAAGGCTCGACCACATTCCATGCAGGAGTGCGGTTTCTGTCCCGTGTGGATGAGCTGGTGCGTGATCAGCGTCTTCGCTCGGGTGAAGCTCTTGTCACAGACGGAACATGAGAAATTCTTCTGGCCCGTGTGTGTGTGCTGGTGCCGGGTCAGGTTCTGCGAGATGCTGAACTTCTTGCCGCATACGTCGCAGCTGAAGGGCTTCTCTCCGCTGTGGACAGCCGCGTGGGTCTTGAGGTGCGCCGCCTTCCCGAAGCATTTTCCGCAGTCTTTGCAGCAGAAGGATTTTTCCGCCGTGTGAACGCGATGGTGATCTACCAGGCTCCGCTTGTGAGCGAAGGCTTTTCCACAGAGCATGCAGGTGAATGGTTTCTCTCCACTGTGACTCTGCCCGTGGGACATGAGGCCACTCACGGACGGAAACGTTCTCCCACACTCAACACAAATAAAAGAATTTCCCCCAGAACTAACGGCTTCCTGATGACCTTCACCGACCTCTGCATGTGTCCTCACGTTCTCTGACGCCACGTCCAGGTGAGCTGTAATGAGGAAAATAAACAAACAGACTAACAGTGTTGTACAGGAAGTGATTAAACAGTCATCATGCAAGTCATGAAAATCCATCAGACTCCACTGACAAAATCCACCAAACTCCACTGACAGCTCAACGGAATCAATTTAAATTCACTTTAAGTCACTGTCAATTTAAGTCACTGTGTGACTGTACAGCACTTTGAGCTACTACAGGTATGAAAAGTGCACATTAAAATGTATTATTTATTTTATTACAAATACTGAGGCATAAACATCACATTAGAAAGTTACTGTTCTTAAGGAGTGAGAAATAAATCAGCTCCGATCTTTGGTCTGTTTTGGACGATAAACTCAGAGGTCTCACCTGAGATTATGGACTTCAGGTCGATGTTTCCGAGTTCATCTTTAATGGTCACAGCAAGCATGAGAGGAGATTCAGGACGCTGAGACTCCACCGTGTCTGCAGCCTGAGACAAATAATTACAGTCAAATACACATCTACCCATTTAGTTTCATCTAATTAATCTAGTTGTGAAAATTGTATCCTGCATACAATCTGTATGGACTTTTATATCTGGAATATACAGTTTAAACTGTTTATGCTTATTATATTTACCGCATTTAGCACAAGACTTTATCCAGAGCTTTAGAGTAAAATGAGCTTTGCACTTTACATGATCAACATATTCACACGAGTAAGAAGAAAATCAGTGTTTATGAGATCATTGTAAATCTGGTGGAAAACTCACACAAACATTCACACACAACCTTACTAAAAGACTTGGTCTTCATATCTGCTTATAACGTCACCTACCTCATGACTTACTGGTGATTCAGAGTTTCTCCCACGGCTGTCATAGGAATGTTCTTCTTCTGAAATTCAAAGAAATAAATTATTAATTTTGACGAATCTAAATAATGCTGATCAGAAAACTGAGCCCAGATCTGAACATTGAAGTGCCCTATAGCAGGTACAGAATACCCATAATGCACTTTTACATTTTACATTTACATTTATTCATTTAGCAGACGCTTTTATCCAAAGCGACTTACAAATGAGACACACTCACACACCAATGGTAGCAGAGCTGCATGCAAGGTGCTAGCTTGCCATCGGGGGCAACTTAGGGTTCAGTGTCTTGCCCAAGGACACTTCGGCATGGGATCACCCGGGCCGGGATTCGAACCGCCAACCCCACGATTCGTGGATTAGTGGACAACCCGCTCTACCGACTGAGCCACAGCCGCCCTTTTACAGGGAACAGTAAGTCAGACATCATTGCTGAAAAAACTCTTGGGTTCTTTTCAAAACTCTGACTCCCACAACCTGCAGTCTGGTATTCAGTCACAGTCCACCATCTTAAAAGTGATACTGACATTAAAATCAGTTTTGCAGAGTTTGTTCGAGTCCCTTAACGCTATAAACTTCAACGTGATATATATATATATATATATATATATATATATATATAAACTTTAATAAACTTTTATTTATTTATTTTTTAAGTATCTTGAGATATTCTTCTTTTCTGGGAAAACAATAAAAAAAAATTATGTTATGATTCAAATCTAACCAAAACTTTGTGTTCCTCCAATTAAATGCTCTCTATGATGTAGATGCCCCAACCAAAGGGGCATGTCTTGCTCTACAGTAAAAGGACATTAAGCAGTAAACATGGTTTTTCAGTGTTTTTGGCCATGAGGTTTCACACACACACTATTCGCTTATCCAACCATCGCTTGGTGGAGAATAAATGGGAGGAGTTTGTTCATGTGGAAGAGGGCGGAGTTTGTGTGAGTTTTGGAGCTTTCAGTGCCAGAATATAACTACAGACTGATGAAGTATTCCATCTTTTTACATCATCTCTGTCAGTAAGAGTCACTAAAAGAATCTCGCTAAACTCTTCACTTCTCTAAGCTACTCTCGGGTCAGTTCAGATCAGCCGGGGGTGTGGCAGGGCGTATCTCGATTTCTACTGGTTGTTGTGTAAATCAGCCAAGCACTTCAACAAGCAGTCACTCTGACTTCCTGTTTCAACATACGGAATCAAATCACAGCGAGGAATCCATTTCATGGGAACTTTAATGATGTAATAAAGCTAATTAGCCACTGGATGGCAGTTATGGTGATTTTACCACAAGTATTACTTTCACAAAAACAATACGAGAAAATCCAGTGTCCAGTAACATTCATTATCAACAATTATTCCGCCGTACAGTGTAGTCTGTTACAAGTCAGCTTTGGTTGCTAAACCACATAAACTAATATTCAAAGTGTATTCTATGAACAGACCAGCGAGTGTAGTGTGAAGGTTTTATTAATAACAAACACTGTGTGTATTGTGTGTGTATAACGAGGAGCGTGGCTCAGATCAGATTTTTAGAACTGGAAATAACCATATTATAATAATTTCCACACACTCACAGCAGTGGTTCTCAAACAGAACCGTTCTACTGGGTTAACAGACATCCTGGAAATAGATAAGAACCTCCTACTGGGCTGAAAACCATGAACACTGAAGTTCTTCAGGTCTTCCAGACTTCAGGTGTTTCTCAGCAGTGCTGATTAATACCTGGCATGTGTGTGTGTGATGTATGAAGTGCAGCAGTAAATACACACCCAGACCTCCAGCTGACAGAATGTTCAGGATGCTTCCTGAACGTTTTGCTCTTTTCCCAGAGAATGTTTTGCACTCCAGATCCAATAGGAATTTGTTCTCATCTACAAGCTTGATGATTTTACCCAGAGCCTCGTTGCCTAAGACCTCCATGACTGACGCAAACTGTTTCTGGAAAAAAAAAAACAAAGAAAAAAAAAACAAAACACTACTGAATCCTGTTAAAAACACGACTCATTGAAAATCAGTTTTATTGTCATGAACAAGCAGGTTCTGACATGGCCAGTGTTTACATTAGGGTTTTAATCATCATCAATTTAAAGGCTGATAATTTGAAATTAATTGATGAAATCATTAACATAAACGGACAAATAAATTGTGTTCCTATTTTTAGATTGAATTGTAAATCATTTAACAGGATAGTAAAACATTTGTTACTTTTTTCTTAATAATTCTTCTCTATTTCCTCATCCTCCTTCATGAATGAACAGCAGACGAACCCTAACTCCAGATTCTGAACAAAGGTGTTCACATATCGATCCGATCATAAGAAAACGTATCTTATCACAGTGAATTCATTCGTATCGTCAAATATCGAAAGAAAATCCAAAACAACAAGAGAAGCTTAAAAACAGTTCAAATGTATGGCATTATTATAAACATCAAATAATTTTACCTGTAGAAGTTTTACATAGTTGTGTATGATTCAGTATGTTTAAAGAATGTAATTTACTGTCATCCTTATTCCATTCTTTCTGCTATTTATAGCATTAAAAGTGCCACTGTTCACACTATAGTACTGAAGCCCTACGCGGCCATGCACGATTACTTTTTTCTGTTGTTTTCTCGAGATCTCGACATTGTTTTTTTTTCACAAAGTTATTTTATTGTGAGAAAATCTGGCACTTTGTGAATGGGACTGGTGTTACATGCATGTTGGCTTCTTCTCTTAATATGTGATGGACTTTATCTCCACATTGAAAGAGAGAGGGGTGTGTGTCTACTTCTCAATCTCAGACACTTATGTGGAAGTCAATCCTGCAGGAATTAGGTATTTCTGTAGAACACCCCAGAAGTTAGCATTACCCTGGTTCCCTGGACACAAAGCCAACACGATTTTTCCATTGGCTTTTGGATTATTGCAGAAAATACACTCTATGACACACAAAAGGTTATGATTCGTACATGTTTTCATTCATTAAGATAAGATTCATTAGATTTTGAAGCTTATATACTCGCCAGAAGTAAAACGCTAATGTTAGGGTATAAACGAACTACACCACGGTCGCATGACTTCAACGTCACCACCACGACACTTCCGACAACTCTGCCAGTCTTTTTTTTTTTACTTTTTTTTTTTTAAACAATACATTCGGAAAATACTACATATTGATAGATCTACCAGTTGAGTTGTGAGAGTGCGAATATAAACACAGCGAGGTTGTAGTAGAAGAGTTTTCCTGTTTGGCGTGATGACGTTTAATGTCCGCGACACGTGTTAGCTACCGTCTTTTTCAAGACACGTAAAAATATTGATGTATTTTATGGCGTTGTATAAAACGTGAACATATATTGAGCTTGTGTTAACCACACACCTTATTTCAGGCATTTAACCAAAAACCCATTGACTGGGATGATGGAGGTCCAATGCACAGGAAAATTAAGTCTAGAAAACAGGAAAAAAAAGGTAATAATGCATGGCCGCTTAGGGCTTCAGTACTATTGAACAGATCATATGTTGAAAAGAGTTTGGATTACACTTTGAGAGTCGACACTGTATCTTCGCTCATATGTGTGAGTCGGTTCATCGAATCGGTTCATCCGATTAGCGGCCATTTTCGTCAACTTTAACGTCACATCACAAGAAAACGTCTGAACGTACCAACTTCTGCTCGGTTTCCGTCTGCATCACTTCTTTTAACTTCTGTTTTTCGCTTTGTTCCTGAGAAAGCTGGAGGTTTAAAATGAACTCGGATTTTTCCTGCAGCACTTTGCACATTTCCGCCACAACTGTGTGAATTAAAGCCTGCAGCACCGAAGCTAAGCGCGTCTGTAACGCCACACACTGCGACATGACCTGCACTTTAGTCACTTTTACTGAAAACACGCAAATAAACACTCTTTTTATTAAAGGGGATATAGTATAGAAAGATTCTTTTCTAACGAGCTAGTAAAATTACTCCAAGAAACAATCGCAGCCGATAGTGGAAGTACATGGTCATGTGACCTTTTAGAACCGGTTTATTCCCGTCAAAATAAAAGTCTCAAAAGGGGTTTGGATTTACAAGGAGAATCATTGCAGAAATCAGTCGAAATCACAAAAGCAGACTTTCTATCAAATCTTATTCTACAAAGATGTCATGGATGTCTAGCTGATAGCAGAATGTTTGTACAGTACGGTAC
>JAFFST010047275.1:2288-13102 GCA_022414735.1 Noturus placidus | reverse complement strand
TTTCCCCTTACATAAGATTCATTTATTTATGATTCATGTACATGTGATTCAATTACATATGTTTCGTATTATTTTCATAAATTCATACAGAATATTAAACAAATATGATTTAAGCCTAGACTTAAACACTGAGACTGTGTCTGAGTCCTGAACACTAATTGAAACGCTGTTCCATAACTGTGGGGCTTCATAAGAGAAAGCTCTTCCCTCTGCTGTAGCCTTCACTATTTGAGAAAAAGCCTGCACCTTTTGATCTTAGTAGGTGTGGTGGATCATAGAAAACCAAAAGTTCACTTAGGTACTGTGGTGCAAAACCATTTAGGGCTTTATAGGTTAACAGTAGTATTTTATAATCAATGCAGGATTTCACTGGGAGCCAATGCAGTGTGGATAAGATTGGGGTGATATGGTCATATCCTCTGGTTCTAGTAAGGACTCTATCAGCTGCATTCTGGACTAACTGGAACTTGTTTATGCACCTACTGGAACATCCAGACAGTAAGGATTACAATAATCTAGTTTAGAGGTGGCGAAAGCATGAACTAATATTTATTCATGTAGTGACATCATATTTCTTATCTTAACAATATTTCTGACATGAAAGAAGGCTATCCTAGTATATTATCTACATGAGCGTCAAATGAAAGAATGGGTCAATAATCACACCAATGTCTTTTACTGCTGCACATGACGAAACGGAAAGACTATCCAGAGTAACCATGTAATCAGAAAGCTTACTTCTAGCTACACATGGTCCTAGTACAAGTACAAATACTTATGTCTTGTCAGAATTAAGTAAGATGAAGTTAATAAGCATCCAACGTCTAATGTCTCTTATACATTCCTCAACTTTATTAAACTGCTGTCTGTTGTCTGGTTTTGCTGAAACATACAACTGTGTATCATCAGAATAACAGTGGAAGCTAATTCCATGTTTACAAATAATTTCACCTAGAGATAACATATTTAAAGTAAAAAGCAGTGGGCCTAAAACAGATCAGAGGCCAGTTGTAGGTTGTTTACTACTTTTACTAACCCTGTCTCTGTGCTATGATGAGGCCTAAATCCTGACTGATGCATTACATGAATGTTGTTCGTGTAAATACGAGCATAGCTGCTGTGCTGCAACCTTTTCTAAGATCTTGGAGATAAAGGGCAGAATTGATATTGGTCAGTTGACAAAGGTCAAGGTCAGGTTTTTTAATCAGGGGTTTGATAACTGCTAGTTTAATCAATTTTGGTACATAGCCAGTGCTATGGGAAGAGTGAATTATATTTAGAAGGGGTTCAATTACTCCAGGATGAATCTGTTTAACGAGACATGTAGTTCTAGTGTACAAGTTGATGATTTTTCTGAAGAGATTAATGAAGTTAGTTCAGTCTCTCTAAGGGGAGTAAAACACTCTAATCATTGATCAGAAATTGCTATATTATCATCTACAGGGTTACTTATAAAACTGTCTAGCTTTAATTTAATAGCATGAATTTCACATGTAATATTTTCAACTTTACCAATGAAAAAATTCATGAAATCCTCACTGCTATGTAATGATCGTGTGCCTATTTCTGTGGTGGTTTTGTTTCTAGTTAATTTTGCTACCGTGTTGAATAGAAATCTCAAATTGTTTTTGTGGAAAGATAGACTTTTCTTGTGCATTGCGATGGATTGTCTCTGCCTTGTGACCCATGCTCCCTGGGATAGGCTCCAGGTTCCCCGTGACCCTGAAGAAAACGATAAGCAGTATAGAAGATGGATGGATGGATGTATAGACTTTTCTAGCATCACTAAGAAACTTTCTATAGTTCAGGAGTCTCTACTTCAATGCTGTTTGAAATATTACCAATTTGGTTTGGCGTCATTTACGTTCTAATTGTCAAGTTGTCTGTTTTAAGCTATGTGTTTGATCATTATACCAGGGTGCTTGCTTTTTCTCTCTAATTATTTTTTCTTTTGAGTAGAGCCACTCTATCTAGTGCAGTGATTTCCAACTGCTTGTGTGCGCGGGCAATCATCAGGTGTGCCGTGGAAGATTATACAATTTCACCTGATTGTTTTGCCTGTCACTACAGACCGCTAAGTGAGCAGCGTGAAGTGACCGGCAAAACAATTAAATGCTCTTCCGACAGGGGGCAGTGATTCAGCGCAATGCATGACTATGCATTCCGGTAGCAAAACCCGGATGTCCACAGTCATGTCCATAGTCATGCTTCGAGTGCGACAGAGCAGGTAATAACGATGGATAAATATTTGAAAAGAAAAAGTACTCAATCTGACCTGGGTCCTGAAGAAAATTCCGACCCCGATGAAGGCCCTGGCATAAATACTGGTCAGAAGAAAGCAAAAAGACTAAGCTCAAGACAGTACAATGCAAGTTATCTTACCTTTGGATTTAACTTCACCAGGGAACCGCTTTGCCTGGTGTGCGAGGAAAAGTTGTCCAACAGTGTCATGGTTCCGAGTAAACTCAAAAGCCATTTAGTGACAAAACACCCGTCACTTCAAAACAAGGATACAGACTATTTTATTCATCTGCATGAACAGACTGGGAAACAGGCAGCGTTATTGAGGAAAACCACCAAAACGGGTGAAAAAGCTCTTAAAGCAAGCTACAAAGTTGCTGAACTCATCGCCAAATCAAAACAGCCACACACCATGGCAGATACATTAATAATACCTGCCTGCAAAATTATCTTAAAAGAGATGCTTGGCCCTGGTGCCGTTTGAGAAATAGCCCAAGTTCCTGTATCAAATAATACAATTTCCAGACGTATTCAAGACATGTCTGCAGACATTGAGGAGGTTGTTTTGGAAAAATTGTGAATCAGTGGTTAATTTGCATTGCAACTCGAGGAATCTATGGATATCAGTGAGCATGCGCAACTAATGGCAAATGTGCGATTTGTAGACAGAGACACCATCCGAGAAAACTTTCTGTTTTGCAAGGAATTG
Organism: Noturus placidus; assembly: GCA_022414735.1. Lineage (NCBI taxonomy): Eukaryota > Metazoa > Chordata > Actinopteri > Siluriformes > Ictaluridae > Noturus > Noturus placidus. The sequence goes on along the minus strand of JAFFST010047275.1, from coordinate 10,152 downwards.
CCAGAAAGGACAACAGGAGAAGAAATTCTTCGAGTTGTGTCAGAGTACCTGGAACAAGGAGGACTGAAGTGGCAAGACTGCGTGAGTGTTTGCACCGATGGAGCAGCTGCCATGCTGGGGTGCACCAAAGGATTTGTGAAAGAGCAAAATCCAGATGTCATTGCGACACATTGTTTTCTGCACCGGGAAGCACTAGTTGCCAAAACATTGCCAGCAGACCTAGCTCCTGTACTGCAATATGTTGTGCATCTGGAATGTCTTGAGCATAAGTTGTCATGTTATTTCCCTTCACTTTCCACTAATTGCCTTGAGTGGGTTAGGAACACATATAGCTCAACTGCAGTTGGAAGGGACATGACTTTGCAGGAGCAGGAAGAAATAACTGAACTGAGACAAAATCGTGGTCTGAAGCTGAGCTTTGCTGATCTACCGTTGGACAGTTTTTGGCTGACTGCTGCCAAGGAATTCCCCCATCCTGGGAAACAAAGCCATTTCAGCTCTTCTCCCTTTCTCCACAACCTATCTATGCGAGCTGGGAGGTTATTTATGAAGCTCGGTGCGGTAGCTAACGTGAATGTACATAGCAAGGTGAGGTGTGAATATTACGGTCAATACATATTTTAAACGAGATAAGATAATGGTCTGAGACAACTTCAGACTGCAGAAGTGTTACAATATTTTCTATATTTAATGTAATTTAATTTAATTTAATTTAACTTATTGTTAGTATCAAGTCAAGAGTGTGACCACCATAATGAAAGGTCCTATTACACTTTGATTGACTCCTAGTGAATCTAACATGGACACTCATTAGGTTTAATCCAAGTTTCCTTTAAATACATTATATTAAATTCCTGGTCAGTAATGATTTTGTTAACGATAAGAGCCTTAGACGTAAGATATCTAATATTTAATAGTCCTAGCTTCAGATCAAAGGTGCATTCAGTATGATCTAATTTTATGTTGGTTAGGTTACTAAAACAAACCTTCTGAAATGTTCTATGTAATTGTTTGGCTCAGTGAACAGAAACAGTTTCTATAGAATGTACTACAAGTGCAGAACTATTAATTGAACACTCCCTCTTCAGAACTTTCGTCTGCTGCAGCCTGATGTCGTTCACCCCTCCACCCCTCGTTCAACAGGTCCAATGCTCTTGTCCTTCTTCAGGATCATGGGTACCTGCACAGCAACATCAAGGGCATGAGCACCAGAGAAACAGTGTGTGCGCACCTTACCTTTAGATGAAGCGATGCCTTTGGTTTGGTCTGACGGAGAGAGCATTTACTGGTTGGAATCTTGAAGACTGGGGTGGCGGAGGTGGAGAGGGCCTGGCACGTGCCTTCTGCTGCTGGTGCACCCAAGGTCCATGCACAGAGGAACACATGGCGTAGAGGGGCTGGGTGTGGTAGTATCATGCTGCATGCTTACCTTGGATTTGTAGGCGATAGTGCAAGATGTTTCCAGTGTGGTTCTTCACTCATGCTGGGCCTGCTTGTCGAGTAAGCTGCACATCATACCTTATCTGGCCAAGCTAATGGTAATGAATTTAGCTCAGCTTGTTCACACTACCCACATTAAATGACTAATTCAATTAACTTTCCTGAGGTGCAGTTGCTTTAATCTGGTGGTTAAAGATTTTAGTGTTTATGATGATGTTCATGGTTACAGGACAATGAGAACATGGCGGATGTAATATGTCCGGGATTGTATTCATACTACACATAAATACTGATTAGAACATACTCTTTCAACTGCTGTGCAGTATGACAGCATGAAATTTCAGATGCAGCCTGTTACTTTAACAGATGCGATTGTAGAAACTTTGATATGGATAGAGCTGCATGCACGTACCTGAAATGATCCAGGTTTAATCTGTTTTGAATGCCCTTATTCATCTTAATTTATGTTCACTATACTAGCTTGCTAAGTATTATATCCACAGTTATGTTAGCCTACATGTTTATAACTGCTTTACTTCATTTTGGTAGTTTCCACAATCGGTTTCATCAATCGTTTTCTTTTTGTGGTCATTTTAAGATTTTGTTCCATTGCTCTCTCATGTAATCATAAATCATATTCATCTTCTGTGGTTTGCATTTTCTAATGTTGCTTGCAATGTACTGATTACTACTGTCAGTACACTCTGGAAAGTAATTCCTGTCTACTCATTCTTTAAACACACGGATGTGTCCTGCAATTACTGTTCAGTCAATGCCGACTGAATCTTTCCTCTCCCATACAATTGGATTCAACTTTACATGTTTTCTAATTGTTGATTTTTAGAGCACCAAACTGAGAGATAGCCATACAAAACCTACTGCAACCTGAGCACAAATGTATTTAAAAGTTTGTTTGACATTAATTAAAATGTCTGGCTATTATTAATAGCTCAAATTGTATTAAATATTATTAAAAACAGAAAATTTTGCCCCAACACTTTTGGAGTAGTGGTGCCACCTCTGCCAAAATTGTCAATCACCTCATCAACCACACCCTTTTATTCATCATCAAATAACTCCTCTAAAATGTATTTATCATAAGGGAAATTTTGGGGGAGATATCAAGGTCAATTAACTTGGAAAAATTACAGAACACCTGTGACGGTAGAAGATGGATGGATGGAAATTACAGAACACTATTACTATCCGTGTAACTTAAAATGAATTTTTTTTTGTGTTACTGCAGCCAGCCACTAGAGAGCCTCAGAGACATTTTGGTTTCACTTTTAAACTCCTGTTAATATGGCCACCTACAGTCATTAGTCAGAACCGGAATGTTTCACCGCCATGTAGAGCTTCCTTCATAAATTGTCACGTTCCGTGATGGCAGAGAGATAAGTCTGGACGCAATGGCAGTTAGAACTGTTTTTATTAAGAGAGGCAGTAAATCCAAAACACGTAATCCATACGAGTAATCCAGAAACAGGTGAGGGTCAGGTGATCAGCAAAAAGAACAATACAGGGCAAGGCAGAATGCGAAGTTGAGGTCCTGTGATAACGGGGTCGAAACACTAAACATGAAGCATGAAACATAAATGAAGACTAAGCACTGAGAGCGGATAACCCAGTGTGATCTAAACTAACATGGACGAAACAAAACATGAAACATAATTGGAAAAATTGACAGGAACATTGACTATGGTGCTCTATCGCAAGGACGCTAAAGTTATCTAAACACTTACAATTTCACTTTCAATAATCCGCGCTAATCTGTGCTGGGAGGCGCGTGGTATATATGCACACTAATTCAGCGTTGTAATAGCTAACAGCTGAGTGTAATACAGACACACATGACAGCTTAGCCAATGACAGACATGGGGAGGAGACAAGACAGAAACATAATAATATACACGTGGTTGAAATGTCCTGAATGTCAACAATGTCCATATCGGGCTTGCAGGTGCTCTCTGCTTCAAGGGGGAAATCATGACATAAATACAGTATGTAATAATCATCATCACCACCGCTATAAAATTGTCTTCTTCATCTTTATCATCAACCTCATCTTCTGTACTACAGATGAATGGAGTGAACAGACATTCTATGCATCCTGAACCTATAGGTGCAGTCTCCATGGATCCTCCAATTTCCTAATCATCATCAGAGGAATTAAACCAAATGAAGAAAGAGATGAAAAATTTAAAGGAGACAGTAAAATGTCTAATGGATTTCATGGAATCCTTTCTTCACCAAGCCAAGGAATCTGAAGTTTCAGTACCTACTTCTCCATATTCCTCCTGTTCTCATCATGCTTATGACTCATATGAGTCATATGAACTCCTGAAGAATGTTCAAACATCACATATTGTTGGATCACCTCAGGTTACCATCTGCTTGTCATTTGTTTATGACCCACAACCGTATTTTTGGTCGCTACCAGTCCCTTGGTAGACTTCTATAGTGAAAACCAAAGCACCGTTGACCTATCAATGGCAAGTTTTACATTTTAGCACAACTACTAGTTCTTGTTGTGCAATCCATTCACTCCAAAGCTATGTTAAATAATATCTCCAATCAGAAAAAAAGCATTAAAGATTCAGTCCTTAAATCCTTTTATGTCAATAACTGATTGCAGTCCTTGACAAACACAACAAAATATAATACAAATACAATACAAATATCGTACTGTGAGCTATCAGGCCATGAGAAATGTATACAGAGTGTTAGCCACCCAGTATGACACACTGGGCTACCTAAGTCCTTTCTCCAGCCGAGCTAAAATCATCCTCCAGCAATTAGGGTCGAAAAGGAGCAAAAGGGATGATCCACTTGTATCAGATTCCAACCAGCAGTTGTGGCTTTAGTGCTAGGGAGAACTACACCAAATCTCTTTTCCTAGATGATATGGATCATTTTGTGACAATCGAACATGTGAATGACATGTTTTCTGTTATGTATCTGAACAAACCTAGCATAACTGTAGCATATATGAAAATGGAAAATGCTCAGGGAGACATTCATGTATGCTTTCTTATGGCCAGATCAAGAGTGGCTCCAAGGAAAACTAATTTGGACTGAATTAACTGTGAAAATAGATTAAAAAAAAAACCCCATCTCATGGGGCGGCTGTGGCTCAGTCGGTAGAGTGGGTTGTCCACTAATCCACTAATCATAGGGTTCGTGGTTCGAATCCCGGCCCGGGTGATCCCATGCCGAAGTGTCCTTAAGTGACCCCCAATGGCAAGCTAGCACCTTGCATGGTTGGTGCACCATTGGTGTGTGAGTGTGCTCTCATTTGTAAGTCACTTTGGATAAAAGCGTATGCTAAATGAATATGTAAATGTAGTATTAACATGTATAAAATCAGAATCCTGTCACTACAACCCCTTTGTGGTCAATCATGTAACAGAGATCTTAGAGCACACTGCCCCAGAGGATTTGTATTATGAAGGGTTGAAAAAACAACCCAGCAGATGACATAACCAAAGGTCTTAATCTAGCTTTCTGACTGCTTCCTCCAGATGAAATTATGGTCCTTGTTTCCTTCAGAAATCAAAAGACCTGTGGCCAGTTACTTATCCTGAAACCACAACCAAATACGAAATGAGAAAACAATTATGTGGTAATACAATAAATGTTTCCTTAAGCCAAACAACCAATTTCACCAAATATTCCATTGGGACTGATCTTGTCGAGGAAACATATTAGTCTTTGTCCTCCGCAGTCACAGACATCATTATTAGAGAGTAGTGTTAATTTTCGATAACAAAAACTATGATGAAAACTACGATGACCTTTTATTCCCATGATGAAGAAGTGAAGACACCAACGTCATTAAACACTAACTATGACTATATATCTATGGAATCCTTGGGACCAGATGAACAAAACATATATCTTTGATTTCATTTCCACCATCTTGGATTTTTTTTCTAAAACCTACTTTTGTGAACTAGTCCTAGATTTTTTTTTTGTCCGATCGGGACCAAATAGTGCCAAACGATTCTATGGAATCTCACTATCAAAAGTTATCAAAAAAAGTTTGTACTTTTGACTTGAGGTAGCTATGGTATGTGAAAATACATGAAGTAAGCGTGGCCACTTTTACATAAATGGCTACAACTCTTTTACAATTCTATTGTACTGTTATTGGTCACCAGTAATGTGGAGATCTCCTCATGGTGTTTCAGTATTGAATCTAACATATAATTATTTGAAGCCCATCGGGTGTCGATGGATTGTTTAATGGATGTCTTCAAGCTGTTCTGCAGACCTGAATGTTTTAAATATTTTACCATTTGCATTGGTCAACATTTCAGACAGCTCTAGTGTTTTGGCCAACACATCTGGGGCAAATGTGCTGGACAGGATGACGTTCAGGATGTGCGCATTGCAGTTCAGCCTGGTGTATCCTTGCAGGACAGCAACTATGTTGGCTCCACGGTCAGTGACAAACACAACACAGCCAACTAGCAGTGACGTGTCTATTCCAAATGCACAGAGTTTCTGGAACAGCAGGTTCCTGATGTTCTCTCCTGTTTTTGACACACCATTTACAAAGGAGCTGCAAACAACACCCTTAAAATGAGACCAAAATCATTGTTTGTGTAATGAATGATACTGGATATGACTGAAGTTTTATGGTAATCGTCAGTCCATATATCCGTTGTGATGGCACATCCATATGCTTCAATGATGGGCTTTATCTTCATTGCAACTGATGACTTCAGTGCCTTACATTTTATGTAAGAGTATCTCTTATATCAAATCTGCCATATTTAGCGGCTACATTATCAAAGTGTTGAACTATGTCAACAAAGCCTTACAAAGTCATATGGCCGAATGTCTTTACAGCAACACATGTATCTGTAGGTTCTTGCTTAATATGAGCAGGAAGAAGTGCCATATCCATGGAATGAGAGTTTACTTTGACTCTGGAGAATGGAGCAGGTATGTTGCCTCAACCCAAAGGAGCCAGATTTGTGCCAGTTGTAAACGAATACTTTTGCACATTTATCGCAATTTACACAGTTAAATTATTTTCCATTTGTTTCAGTAACAACTGAAAATTGTTTCCAAATGTCAGACTTGCCTTGCTTTCTTTTTGTGAAGTAAATAGCCGCTTTAATTTTCTTCTCAAACTCATTTGTTGACTCTATTTTTGACCGCCCACTCCCACCCGCAGCAAAGGTAAATCCGCCTGTTCCAGCGAGATTTACATTGGGACCCACGAGATCCCAAATCCCAACTAGTTTTCTAATCTGAGGGCATTTGCCGAAAATGGAGGAGCTTGGCCACTTGGTGGTGCTATAATAGTAAAATCTATTGAAAAAGTAAATGATTGTGTATTATTCACTGTTCAGACATACACATATTCTTTGTATCCTACATTAGATCTCATCATTTTGAACAATGTGTTTCAGGACCACTTACGGACATCAAAACATGCAAATTCAGAGTGAGTAATCATGACATTAAACACGTTTAATTAATCACACCCATTAACTTCAATAGACACGAATATAATGTTTCACTGATTTGTGAACATACCTGAAAGTGAGGCACCGGATTCATCCTGGGCCTATTTTTCTTTTTCTTTTCTCAGAGCCAGACTGCTCTTAGATCTTCAAATGAAATACAACAGAAAACAAAGGCAACCTGAGTAAACACAATATAGTTTTTATTTATTTATTTATTTATTTATTTATTATTTTTTAAGCAAAACAAACAAACAAAAATTATCCCACAGCTATCACCAATGTGAAGAACTAATTTTATTTAAACTTAAAATCTGTTCGTGCCACCTTTAGCAGCAATAACTGAATCAAATGCTTCCGATACTTGGAGATCAAAGTTTTACTTTCTTGTAGAACAAGAATTTACCCTTATGCTTTGGATTATTGTCTTGCTGAATAATCCAGTTGTGCTTGAGTTTCAGTTTACAGACTGAAGACCAGACATTCTCCTATAAGATTTTCTAGTAAAGAACATAATTCATGTTCATAGTTGATTTTATCCTTGCTAGTGATTATAATTAAATAATGTAATTATGTAATCTATGTTATAAAAAAATTTCAAGTGCACACATACTGTATAAACAATAACACCCACCCACCCATCCACACACATACACACACACGTGCAATAGTTCATCATTTACACATCCATGCATTAATAAATTGATAGTTCTTCATGCACACTGTTAAAATGTCATGAAATATAAAATACTTTTAAAAACTAAAATGACATTTCTAAGCCAAGACCCACAAGCACTGAGCAGGCATTGACTTGATTGAGAATCTGTTAGGAAATATGTCATACAATGAAGTAAAGTGACTGGAATCTTCCTAAATCATTAAAAAATCCTTAAAACCTGTTAAATGTCTAGCATTGTATGCGTACTGTTTGTGGCATGCATTTATAT
>JAFFST010047272.1:41384-57662 GCA_022414735.1 Noturus placidus | reverse complement strand
TGGGTCTCGGCATGATGTGTAGCTTTTAAGGATCTTCTGGTGGACCTTACTGTGTCAAGCAGCTTTTTCAGGAAATCACTTTTTCACACAGGGCCATGATGGTTTGGATTTTTTTTCACCTTTAATAATAAACACCTTCATTTACAAATTGCATTTTGTGTTTACTTGTGTTGTCCTTGACTATTGTTTAAATTCTTTTGATGTTCCGAAACACTTAAGTGTGACAAACATGCAAAGGAACAGGAAATGAGGAAGGGGCAAACACTTTTTCACACCACTGTATATATACAATAAAAAGGTTGACATAGTGTCTACCAAGTGAATGCAAGCAAATATAACAGAGTATCTAGTGCTGCTGAAGAGAGATGATTAGGCTTTTATTATTTCTCCAATAGATGGCACTCAAGTTATATTCTATGAAGGTTGAGTGTTGAAGACATCAGCAAACATAGATTTATACAAGAGATTAAGGTGCAAGTGTACTTGATGTGTCTGACTCTTATATCTGGAGAACTCACAGAAATAAAAATAAATGAAAAATATTTAAATTTAGGATTTTTAGGATGGGGCTGCCCTGTCGATCCCTAAATCAGATTGAAGTTACTTAGCGTCTTTTACTTTAATAAGCTGTGAAATTAGTGATTGTTCCCATGACAACTCTGATCTCAGAGAATACGTCAAAATCAGATGTTTAGATGGTTAAGGATCTGCTGAACACGTAAGCGGACACAGACACACTCCCTCTCTGATTGCTAATTAAATTAGGTGTGAGCCTGTTTCCTCCTCAGGGAGAAGGCTTTCGCGTGCTTAGTGGAAAAGCAGTTTGCGTGTTGTAATTAGCATCCGTCCTAATTTATATGGTGTCCATCAAGCGAAGGAGACATAGAAACAGCAACAACAAACAAACAGAGCCGCAAGTAATGAGGCGAGTTAGACATGCAGCCGCCTCCAGACTCCCTGAGACCCTGAGCACGGACTCGTGCTCACATAGACACATCGATGGTACATTAATTCAAAAAGTGTAGGCAGAACGATGGTGGAAAGATGATCATATTGTAGGAAACAGCAATATTTTCCTCAGATATCTTGCTAAATTTTTAGAAAAAGACTTTGCTTGACTGGAATTACACTGCAATAACACGTCGCACTGACTGCTAATCAATCTCTCATAGGCTGGCTATGCCATATTGAGAAAGGCTAGCTTTGTTATAACTTGTAAACTCGAGTCGATCAGAAGATTTTGACTTCCAAAATAGTGACAAGTTTGGGTTGTTCATAAGAAATCTTTCTGTAAACATGATTAATAATGTCGGACGCATGGTGGCTTAGTGGTTAGCATGTTCGCTTCACTCCTCCAGGGGGGTTTGATTCCCACTGTAACCCTGTGTGTCCTGCATGCTCTCCCAGTACTGCGGCGGTTTCCTCCAGGTACTCTGATTTCCTCCCACAGTCTAAAGACATGCATGGTAGGCTGATTGGCATGTCCAAAGTGTCTGTAGTGTATGAATGTGTATGTGATTGTGCCCTGCGATGGATTGGCACCCTGTCCAGGTGCCCAATGCTCTCTGGGATAGGCTCCAGGTTCCCCATGACCCTGAAGGAAGGATAAACAGTATAGAAGATGGATGGATGGATTAATAATGTCAGCATAGTTTTCTCTTGATGCTAGCTATAGAGAAGGATGCTAGTTAGCAGGCATCAGAAAGCATGATTGATTGATCTTTCACAGTTTACTGCAGACTATCTGTGTGTTTTCTACTTTTCAAAACACGTTGGTGTATTTTCAAATCAAGTTACAATATTTACAGTTGAGGTCACAAGTTTACATACCCCTTGTAGAATCCGTAAAATGTTAATAATTTTTTTTTTAAATAAGAGGGAACATAAAAATGGCATTTTGTTTTTTATTTAGTGCTGCCCACTGTTCTTTAAAAAAAGAAATCCTGCACATTATTTGGTTTTCCAGCATCTTCTGCATATTTGAGCATTTTCCAACAGTGACTGTATGATGTTGAGATCCATCCTTTTACACTGAGGACGACTGAGGGACTCGTACACGACTATTACAAAAGGTGCAAACGTTCACTGATTCTCAAGAAGTCAACACGATACATTAAGAGTCGGGGCGTGTAAACTTTTTGAACAGAATGATCGGTGTAAATTGTTATTATTTTGTCTTCTGGGAAACAATATCTTACATAGCTTCTGAAGAGCAGTACTAAATGAAAAAAAAAATAAACAATTGTTAAACAAAATAATCTTTCAACTCAAGCCTTATCTATGTGGGACCATTTTGATGTCCATCCCAATTATCATGAATGATACAAATTACACTATTCCCAAAGCATGTAACATGAGCAGAAATAAAAGAAGACACTTTGTTGACAAACTGAGCTCTACTCTGTCTCAGTCTTCTGCATTCCCTCATTCATTGTCACTGTTTTTGTCTTCTGTCTCCATACGCTTTAAAGACCTAGGCCACATAAAAGCTTATCTTCGGAGGGTTCAAAAGGAGAGATGGGCACCGTTTAGTAGTGACCCAATTCTTCTGCCACTTAAGCTAAAAGACTATATCCTGTTGCTGTTATCTCCTGCTTTATTTCCCCATCCCTGTGGAGTGCCCTCACTGTGCTCTCTTAAGTCTTCCAGGGCCAAAATGACTTCATGTGCCAGAAGTGTCCAACCAGATACCTGCCTAATGGCAATGGTGGCTCAGTGCCAGCTTAGTTTAATGTGTCCTCACCTCTTACAGATGGATATGGATTATATACACACACATACACAGAGTACCATCCCATCCCAAGTCCCATTCATGCCTGTCACACTGACAAAAGAGTGAAGAAGATAATCTTTTTGTAAACTTTAAACACTTTTGCGGTGCATCAAAATCTATCCTTAAAATTGCGTCTCAGGAATGCAAATAAGACCCGAGAGACTTCGGTAGCCGAGTGCTGTTCCAGAGACACTACATAAGCATCGTTTTAGATAACAGCTTCCGACCCAAATGCAATAATACAAAACAGTGGGAAAGTACGATCTGAACAGAGCCACTGTGCTTGCTCTTGTCTGGATGACTGGGACTTTTTAAAATGCTGCTCAAAGTGTCCAAGAGGGACAGAATGGCAGGATAAAGGTGCCTATGTTGGCTAGTTAGGAGGCGCTTTAGTTGCCCTTGTCTCTACACAGAGAATGACTGTGTTGTGAATGTGCTAAGGCTTGGAAGGGGGTAGGCGTTGTAGCGTGTGGTTCCCAGGCAACTGTGAAGCTCGTGTCAAGAACGCTTATTCAGAGAAAAAGAAAAAAAGCAGCTTTTCCTAGGGTCTCAGAGTCCCTCATGCAGACTTTGGTGTACTATTTTTTAAATGCAAAGATAAACATCTGTGTATCTTGCTCTTTGGTGGGAATTTAGCCATAGCGTATTGAGCAGTGTAAGTTCTGAGTAAGTTCATTCCTTTGGGAAGTTGTAGTGAAATATGTAGCAACATGTCCCCTGGGTCAGTGGGTGTTGCTGTTGTATACACAGCTGTTAGGAGGAGCAGGACTGTTTCTACAAGGCTCCCCTACTGAGTTGTTCGGATATTTTATCAGCTGCGTATCATGTCTTCATATTGGTATCACTTAGTCAAGGATTCAGCTTTATTACCATCTTTCAACCGGTACTGAAGTCCTACAGAGCATATTGCTGTCTTTACACTCTTAATAAATGCTGGGTTATTTTTTTTTACCCAATCTCTGGGTTGAGATTTTAGGGTCATTGAATTGAGTTATTGTCTCAGTCTTGGGTATCTTTCTCCATTGACTCAGCAGGTTGAGCGAGATCCACATTAGGGGAGGGAGGGACGGAGATGGTGTCCACCTGGCTGGAAAGCTGCTTCTTGATATACACCCTGATGGAGTACATCACGTCGAGCCATTCCAGATTAGCCTTGATCATGGAGAATCTCCCTTCCTTCTCCCACCACGATTTTCCCTTTCTAAAAGGGCCTCTTGCACACTGAAAAAATCTGCTGCGTCCATTGATTCGGTCTTGCGTTCTGTCATGTAATGAGGTTTTGGATGGATGCAATCGCAGTTAAGAGCTATATTGAAGAGGGCGGCGTTGGCTCAGTCGGTAGAGCGGGTTGTCCACTAATCCGCTAATTGTAGGGTTGGCAGTTCGAATCTCGGCCCGGGTGATCCCATGCCGAAGCATCCTTGGGCAAGACACTGAACCCTAAGTTGCCCCCTGATGGCAAGCTAGCACCTTGCATGGAAGTTCTGCTACCATTGGTGTGTGAGTGTGCACTTGTAAATCGCTTTGGATAAAAGCGTCTGCTAAATGAATAAATGTAATGTAATGTAAATGTAAGAGCATATAATCCAGAGGGATAAGACAAAAACAACAACAAAGACAGGCAGCGGCCAGGTGATCAGGTAAACAGACTAGAGTGGGTAAGGCAGAAATCAAGTTCAAGGGTAAAGCAGAATCATAACCGGAATAACAACACAATAGAAAGGCTTAGTAATCACCAGAAACTATGTTGACTGAGCGTATTACTTCACATAGACGTAGTGACTGAACAGTCTCTTATATAGTGTGGTGTGATTGTGAATGTGATTGGGAAAAGGCATGTGTGATTAGTCTTCAGGAGAAGGTGACGTGTCTGTGTGTTACTCTGGGATTTGTAGTCGTCATCGTTCATGTTTGTGGTATTCTGGGAAATGGAATCGCTAGTGACCACATGGACCACCTGGCACTTATATAAAACATCTCAATAATTAAAAATAAAAATCCATTATGAGGTTTTCATTACTTGCACTGTTCAGGTAAAGGTGTCAGGTATTCAAATACGCAGGGTTTCACAGTAATCTATTCATATTTTATTTTGAAAAGAAAAGAAAGAAAAACAAGCATCAAATCTGTATTAATATAATGCAAAATATGAATATTAATCTGCATACATTCACAAATTCCCTATGGTTTGTTTATATAAGATTTAAGGAGTGTATTATTTAGACTCCCTTACTAGTTTTGAATAAAGGTGTCATCATACCGTTTGTGGTTCATAAGAAGCTCTCGATGAAGCTCCTGGTGGCTTTTAGAAGCTTTCACTGGATTAATCAGCTTTTTGGGCTTGATGAGATCCTCGTCCCCTTGGACATAATTAGGATGAGGGGTGTAGCTGGCCACAGGGAGGATATTCCTGCGTGGGCATCGCAGTGGGTCATTGTATGCTATTTCAGGTTGATGAGGCTGTTCCCATTGAATATCTGCATATGCTGAGGCTGGACAGGAAGAGAGAGAGAGAGAGAGAGAGAGAGAGAGAGAGAGAGAGAGAGAGAGAGAGATGGATAGAGAGAGATTGAGAGAGAGATAGAGAGAATGAGAGAGAGAGATAAAGAGAGATTGAGAGAGAGATGGAGAGAGAGAGAGATGGATAGAGAGAGATTGAGAGAGAGATAGAGAGAAAGAGAGAGAGAAAGAGAGAGATTGAGAGAGAGAGATTGAGAGAGAGAAAGAGAGAGAGAGGTAGACAGAGACAGATTGAGAGAGAGAGAGAAAGAGAGAGAGATGGAGAGATAGATAGATAGAGAGAGATTGAGAGAGAGAGAAAGAGAGAGAGAGAGAGGTAGATAGAGAGAGATTGAGAGAGAGAGAGAGAAAGAGAGAGAGAGAAAGAGAGAGAGAGAAAGAGAGAGATTGAGAGACGGAGAGAGACATAGAGAGAGATTGAGAGAGAGAGAGAGAGAGAGAGAGAGAGAGAGAGAAAGACTTAATTACATGATGCAATAACATAATTCAAGTCATTTATGCTAAATATAAAGGATTTTGGATTAAATTTAAATTTGAAATCTTAAAAAGACAGGGATTCGAAAATGAGCATATGAGCTCTAACCTATGAGTTCATGCTTGATATACTGTACATGTTATAGTAATGTGCTGCTTGAGAGACATACTGAAAGACAGTTCAAGTTGATATTCATCCTTAGTTACTGTATAGTGATCAATCAGTGCCTTTATATGCAGTGCTTAGTCAGATTGCATCATCCTGGCACGTTCTTCCCTTTAGTGTGGTTTGATGAGGCAGATGTCAACACAGACATCGGAAACTCGAGCATTTGAATCCAAACATCGTGTGTTTTTGGTTTGCTATGTTTTTAACTTCTTCTTTGTTTCTTTTGTAGATGCTAGGTAAACTGAACCCAAGGCTAAACTGAGCTGTAGCGCTCCAGAAACGGCATGTGTCCTTGATATTTGGACTTGCAAAAAGTCAAAAATAAATAAATAAATAAATAAATAAATAAATAAATAAATGGTAAATATGAGCTGGATGTGATAAACAAAACCTTTTAAACTAGTTATTTATGTCATTTCAAAATAATTTATTGAGCACCAGCTTAATGTTCTCCATGATCTCATTATCCAAGTACACTTGGCAATGTGTTGCTTTGTGTTGCTGTGTTTCTGACCAATGAATGAAAGCGATTTATGACTGTTTTCAGGACACAGCTAACACTTTTTTGTTTGTTTGTTTTCTGTAAACAGACTAATAGTTGTGAAATACGAGTACAAATATTAATACATATAGAGAGATAAAGAGAGAGAGATTGAGAGAGAGAGAGAGAGAGAGATTGAGAGATGGAGAGAGAGAGAGAGATAGATAGAGAGATTGAGGGAGAGAGAGAGAGAGAGAGAGAAATTGAGAGAGAGAGAGAAAGAGAGAGAGAGATAGATAGAGAGAGATTGAGTGAGAGAGAGAGAAAGAGAGAGAGATAGATAGAGATTGAGAGAGAGAGAAAGAGAGAGAGAGAGAAAGAGAGAGATTGAGAGAGAGAGAGAAAGAGAGAGATTGAGAGAGAGAGAAAGAGAGAGAGATAGATAGAAAGAGATTGAGAGAGAGAGAGAGAAAGAGAGAGAGAGATAGATAGAGAGAGATTGAGAGAGAGAGAGAGAGAGAGAGAGAGAGAGATAGATAGAGATTGAGAGAGAGAGAGAGAAAGAGAGAGAGAGAGAAAGAGAGAGAGAGATAGATAGAGAGAGATTGAGAGAGAGAGATTGAGATGTGTATTTGAAAACTAACGCTACCCCAATCCGAACCTTTACCTTTGTAACTTTTCATTTATTCTGAATTTGCAAGTGTAAGACCAGGATTACTAAATACTGATTACTAACTACCGTTGTGGTACTCCTAGCATTTCTTTGAGAATAAAAGACATTCATTTAAAGATATGAAATCTATGCACTCTCTTTTCGTTGTAGATCTTGCTACGGGGGGGGGGGGGGGGTTTGGTCAAACACACTTGTTCAGGCCTTAGGCATTTCTTTAGACATAACTATAAAGTCTGAGTAATTCCATATGAGGAAGATTGATAGAAAAACAAGATCTTTCCAGAAGTAGCAGGTTTTTACATTTGAGCTTTTTTGTTTTTTTTTTTTTTTTTTTTGACTGTTTATGTTTCTTTGGATTCTGGTGGAAATTCCTGAGATCCATTTCCTGTCTGCTGAACCCAGCAATTTACACATTCAAACAAGAACAGCAGGGCTCTAACATGTCGCCACAGTACATGTTATTACAGACCGATGTGTTGTATTTAAGATAATAATACAAGAGCCATGTGTTTTAAGCTGAGAGCTTAAGAACTCATTTAGATGTGAGACTACCACTTGTGCTTACTGGTGATTTGTGCTTACTGAGTCTCCGACGCCACGGCCTCGGCTCACAGCCTCACGGAGCGTCTGGTACCTTTTGTACACTTATCTGGCCCTTACCTGGTCCTTGCCCTGTTATAACTTAACCACAACCACCCATTCTATCCACATTGTTATTTATATCATGTTATACACTCTAGGACCAATTCTCACTATCAAAAGGGTCAAAAAGTGACCTTAAGGCACTTACAAGACAATATTATACTAAAAATGTATGTGAAAGCAATCGATTTCCATCACATTTAGCATATTCCTGCCCTGCACTCAGTATTTTCCAGAATATGTTCTGGATCCACCACAATTCCTGGATATTGAAATTGGATAAGCTTTTACAGATAATAAATGAATGTATAAAAATATATCCCGGTCCTCATTTACTGCACTAGATAAAGTTACGTAACTGAATGGTTCCATTTCAACCACAGGCATACTCATTGATTCAGCTCGACTTAAGGATAATTCATTTACAGAGAGCCCTACAGGCCACAGAGCACCACAGACTCCTTCAGTCCTCAATGGAAGGAAGATATTAAAGGTGAATTGATCCTTAGCCGAGTGACAGTGGAAAAAGATCGGGTGTCATATGCTCTGAGGCCAGATCTGAACAATGGCAAGGGTTTTGAGGAGGAACCAGAGACGATCTGCGCTATTCAATATTAAAACCAGAGCACAATGGATTCTGCATAAGGGGTGCTTCTAAATCAAAGCACAGGATGATGATGGACGTCTCATAAATGCTGTATCCGGTAAAGGCTCATACTAAATCCTTGCAGTGTCATCAGTGTTATTCGCGTTTGGTTAGTATATTAGACGCTTATAGCAGCATTCATAAATTGTTTGTGGCCTGAGAGAGAGCTCAGAGAGAGCTGTGGTCATGCGAGGTCTTGTTATGTTCCAGTTAGACAGCATGTAAACCATAGTTGCTGACTTTACAAATGGGATAACCACAGTAGTAACTTCATGCCGTCCAATGTACAGATGTCTAATACTCAAGCCCGAAGTACACATTTTAAATTCTATCTTCACTTCTCTGGCTTACACCGATCAGCCATAACTTTAAAACCATTTAAAGGTGAAGTGAATAAAATTGATTATCTCACTACAATGGCACCTGTCAAGGTGTGGGATAAATTAGGCCGCAAGTGAACAGTCAGTTCTCAAAGTTGATGTATTGGAAGCAGGAAACATGGCAAAGTGTAAGGATCTGAGCAAATTTGACAGGGGCCAAATTGTGATGGCTAGACGACTGGGTCGGAGCATCTTTAAAACGACAGGTCTTGTGGGGTGTTCCCAGTTTGCAGTGGTTAGTACCTACAAAAAGTGGTCCAAGGAAGAACTATTGGTGAACCAGAGACAGGTTCATGGACACCCAAGTCTCTGATCCCAGAGAAGAGGTACCGTAGCACAAATTGCTGAAAAAGTGAATGCTGGCTATGATAGAAAGGTGTCAGAACACAGTGAATCGCAACTTGTTGCGTATTGGGCTGCAAAGCCGGAGACCAGTTAAAGTGCCCATGCTGACTCCTGTCCACCATCAAAAGCACCTACAATGGGCACATGAGCATCATAACTGGACCATGGCGCAATGGAAGAAGGTGACCAGGTCTGATGAATCCCGTTTTCTTTCTTTAACATGTCGACAGACAGGAGCATGTGCGTTGCTAACCTTGGGAAGAGATGGCACGAGGATGCACTATCGGAGGAAGATAAGCCGGCGGATGCAGTGTGAGGTTACATGGATGTTACATTGACACGTACAGTACCACCTACCCAAACACTGTTACAGACCAAGTTCATTTCTTCATGGCAATGCTATTCCCTAATGGCAATGGCCTATTTCAGCAGGATAATGTCTCTTGCTTGCATTAATGTCCTGAAGAAAATAAAAGTGATTCAATGTTGAAAACCACATCAGTAAGTAAAAATAACTGTAACATCTCAACATAGAGCTGACCGTGATGACAGGTTGAAGTAGTTAGCAACGTTAACCTTTGGAACTAGAAGCAAACATTGCACTGCGATCCAAAGTACATTTACATTTATTCATTTAGCAGACGCTTTTATCCAAAACGACTTACAAATGAGACACACTCACACACCAATGGTAGCAGAGCTGCATGCAAGGTGCTAGCTTGCCATCGGGGGCAACTTAGGGTTCAGTGTCTTGCCCAAGGACACTTCGGCATGGGATCACCCGGGCCGGGATTCGAACCACCAACCCCACGATTAGTGGATTAGTGGACAACCCGCTCTACCGACTGAGACACAGCCGCCAAAGTAGTCTGTGACTACGTTGCAGATAAACTTGTCTAATTGACTAGATTTTATGAATGTTTTTATATTAATTTATTTCCAGAAGGTGTTGCAAATGCCATTTTTAGCCAAACTATTACCAAATTAATCACTGTGCTGATCTTCCAAGAGCAGGAAAAGACCACAGAGCATGCCAGAGTTGACTCTTTCTGTAAAACATGTGGAATAACATCTATCTATTTGTCCAGATGGAGTCTTATTTACAGTATTAGGGCTAAGGTCACTGACAGGAAGCCGTCCCTTGTAACCTTACCTTAAAAGAGCTTTCTTATTAAAGGTCATTGCTAATGACAGTGTGGTTTTTCATGAATGTACGTCTTCTAATGTGGACCCTGTGGTAATGAAATGAGTTGTTGTGGTGTGTGTGTGTGTGTGTGTGTGTGTGTGTGTGTGTGTGTGTGTGCGTGGCCATATTTTTATCTTAGTGGTCCCCATTATGAAGGGAAAATGCAACAGTTTCGCCCTTGTTTGGCTGGTCGTCATGAGGAAAATTGCTTTTTGTATGGTTTTATTTGAGTGCCTACTGAGTTACTGAGGTTGAGGCTAGGTGTAGGTGTAGACATTTACATTTATTCATTTAGCAGACGCTTTTATCCAAAGCGACTTACAAATGAGACACACTCTCACACCAATGGTAGCAGAGCTGCATGCAAGGTGCTAGCTTGCCATCGGGGGCAACTTAGGGTTCAGTGTCTTGCCCAAGGACACTTCGGCATGGGATCACCCGGGCCGGAATTGGAACCACCAACCCTACGATTAGTGGATTAGTGGACAACCCGCTCTACCGACTGAGCCACAGCCGCCCATTTAGCTATAATAGCATGCAAGTCAGTTGAAATACCCGACAAAATACTTAATTTCAAGTCGGTGTGTGTCACGGAGACACGAATGGAGTGTCGTATTTCTCCACTGAGTTCACTTCTTGTAGAAAGAGCTGCTGAGAGTATGTGTGTGAGAAAAGCAGCATGTAAGCCAGCATGAATGATGGAGTTATGAAAATAAAAAGGAAGAGGAACAGAATGGAGTCACAGGATCTCCCAGCGTATCGACTGTGCTTTCATGGCAGGATCTGTCTCCTCATTGATTAGATATCTATGTCATGCAGGGCAGAGGCGGTGAGTTTTCTGCATCTGTTCTGAAAGTTAATATCCTTCCATTTTATGGCCGTAATGCATTTAGCTGCCTCCCTCAAGACCTTAGGAGTCAGTTAACGTGTCCAGTAAAGGAAGTCTGCCTCCACGAGTCTGCTTTCAGGAACAGACGAACGTTAATTCAATTCCACATCTTTGTGACTATGAAACACAGGTATGACTCTGAAAGCTAGACCTACTGCAGACCTGCCTCTCTGAAAAAAATGTCTGTCTGAATATGAGTCATGTCTTATTCAGGGGGAAAAAAGCTATCTGTAGGCGCAGACAGATTTCTCAGGGTTAAACTTGTTCTGCCCTTTAACTGTCACTTACTGCGAGCACTGTTCATGCTGTGAGAGGTGATTAAGCATTATTCAGCACAGAATTGTATCACTGCTGTCTGACACAAGGGGGTTCTTTAAAGGCTTTCCGAGCACTTTATTTCCACCTACGATTGTACACAAACTGGGCTGCTGGCAACTGGCTGTTGTCATGGGGATGCCCAGAATTCATCCTCCCAAGGGAGGGGGATGATGAGGTAGGGAAGTGCGTATGTATGTGTGTGTGTGTGTGTGTGTGTGTGGGTGTGTGTGTGTGTGTGTGTGTGTGTGTTGGAGTGCAGCAAAAAGTAATGGGGGGGGGCTTATTTCCCATAATCCATTCCAAATGCTGACCTTTGGCCAAGCGCAGAACTGGAAATTACCATTATAAAAGATCTGAGCAGAACAACACCATCCACAGGTAGTTTTTAAACAAACAAACAAACAAATAAATAAATAAAAAGCAAAAAATGCATTTTAAAAAAAAACTTTTTAAACTGGCTCACAGAAGTATGTCGTGAACTTATATAATAATTTTATAACATAATATAAGTTCTCTCACATAATAGACTGACATGGATAATGCCATGTTATAAAATGAGTAGTTTCAGTTCTATAGTCTGATTGGCTGAGCCGCTTTGTAAAACACTCAGCACGTGCACGCACACACACACACACACACACACACACACACACACACACACACGCCACATGTGCTCACACCTCTGATTGCATCACAGTAACTGAATAATTCTGTATTAAACCGAAAAAAAAAATCATTATACTTAAGCCATTATTCCCTCCACAGAATAGTCTAATCTTTGCCTCTTATGTTGCTTAGCAACCAAAGCTTCCTGTTAGCAAACTGCATTGCACCGAGGAAGAATTGTTTACTGCGATTATTATGAATAATAAATTACATGGTTTCTTCAACACTCGATTTTAGACGACTGTTTCTTTCTATCTCTGATTACGTACCTACTTTCTACCGAGCCTTAGAACACCCTTACCCGTTATAAAATCACTGACACTCACACTGTCTCGTGGCTTACTGTTTTATTTAACACTATTCTAACTATTGCATTTGGGCAATTATACAACATTCAGTACTATTCAATTTAATATATTATTATAATGGGTACTTTGCTACCAAATATCCCTCTTTTTTATTTTATTTTTGGAACGTTTGCGTTCCCATAAAGAAGTCCAATCCACTGGAAAGCTAGCACAACAACATCTCTTTTCTAAGGTTCCTTACATTGGACTAATTTAAAGAAGCATTTAAAGAAGCAAAGTCAAAAACACGTCAAGTGACTAGCAACTAGCAACCCATTTTTAAGAATATGCTAACACTTTATTATTGCTGAGGATTAATAGATATTCTATACCCTATCAATCTGTGCTATTCATTTGGAGGGTCAAGTTGATTTACGTTAAAGTTTAGTAGCTGACTATGGAATTGTCCCGTTTCTGTTCACTCTGCGCTCACCACTTTCAAGATCTTGATGTTTAGTAGATCATTTACAGATTATCAGATCATCCCTTGCGCGAGCGATATTTCACAATCCGTTTCTGTGGACACTATTGATTGATTTTATGACATGATGTTGAAGTAAGGAAATAATCAATGATGTAGTCCAGTCCAACGTAACGCGGAGTTATTCAATCGGAAGTTGATCATTTTTCTGTAACAGCAAATCCAAAGAATATTCTTTCATTTTATTGGAACTTCAACAAACAAGGACGTTTCTGATGTCAATTACTTTCTAGCAGCTATAAACAGTCAGTCCATCACCAGCATCTTAGTTCTGTCTTTCTTGAAGTTAATAAGACCAAAACAACAACAACACACACACACACACACACACACACACACACACACACACACACACACACACACACAAACAGACTGCAACGTTCCCAAAAACTGCTCCAACCTGAGGATGTTGGATGTTTCCTCATTGGACTTCTTTTCCGTGACAGTTACAAAGCATTGACCCTGAAGACTCCTTCCAATAAATGTCAAATAAACATCTCCTCACAGAAAATGCCTGAAAATGCGTCTCCACCACACAAGTTATTAGATCAAGTGTATTCATATAAATACAAATCAAGAACTCAACAGTATTGTGGTCTAAAGATACATATTACAAATAATATAATATGTTGTTGACAATCAGTAGATAGACTGCTTAATGACAGTCTATAGAAGTTTGCCCAAATGACCAACTACAAGTAAGAAAATCAGTTCAAACAATAAAAGTAGTTGATTATTTAATAATAAATCGAAAGGGCGATAAAATATGAAGGCATTTAGGAAATTTCACTGTATGCAAATTTTAGACTTAAATCCTAAAATGATGATCTTCAAATGTCTTGGCACAGACAGGTGCACAGGCTGTGTTATTCTAAGGCGTGTTAGCACTGAGAGCACTTCCAGATAGCTGTGCAAATATGCTCAGTGCAGATTATTAAGGCCACCCATTGCCCGATAAAGCGGGCTACGTGGACCTTGTGCTTCTTCTACAAAAGCAAACAGAAGAATTACACTTGAATAAATCTCCCCATGTTAATGTATACGCATCTTCTCATCTCTCATGCATTTTGTGCGAATCATGTAGTTTGTGTGTAATAGCTCCGGGAAGGCATGCATGACCTCTGTAAACCTTTCTGTGATGTTTTCACATGGATTTTAATGATTAACCGTTCCCTCATGTACTTTCCGAGGGTTTTAGTGACAGAGTGGCCCAGAATCTCCATGGCAGCAAAATCCAAAAAGCTAATATTTTCCTCATAAAGCATTTCATCTTAAACGCATTCTCATAATGTTTGTTGTGTTCTGTTATACTCTTAAGACCGTTTGATCGACGGGAATTCAGCATCCTGTGCTTGTTGTCAGTCTCATTTCCTGCTTGCGCCCGGGGGAAAATGATCATTAGTGCAAGTGAATACTGTATAAATGTTCAGACTTGTGAGAACAGTCACTGAAGAAGTTGAATGCATGTTTGAATGAATGTTTGAATGAACAAGTGCTTATGATCCTAATATACATACGTATGTATGCATTCATAAATGACTCGTAAGTCTTTCAATAATCCACAGTGATTTAAGAGCAATCTGATTTAATTGGCTTTGCTGGAGTTGTACATGAAGTCCTATCATATTGACAGACCCAACAACACAGTAAACATCAGCGTTCGTTTTTATACCTCAGACACAAACAAAATTGCCCAGTTTGCCATCCATTTAGTATAATTGTATAATAGTGATGCTGTTATTTTCCAGTAGATTGCCTTACCTGATTTGACCAGCACATCTCTGGGTCTGCTGGGCGGACTGTCGGGATACACACCGGCTCCTAATCTCTGATCCATCCTTATGTTTCTGTTTTCTGCGTGAGTGTGTGGATGTGCATGTGTGTGTGGGGTGCTCAGAGAGCCTACATGTCTGTGTATGAGTGCGTATGTGGGCGTGCACAGGCCGTTTCTCCTGCGCTGCTCACACACTCGTGCCTCTCTTTGGTTTCCTCTCAGATGTTAACAGTCACATGATTCGCTGGGCATTCCACAGCCAGGGCCCTCCCTCTCCTTTTTTTACTCACACAGCAAAACACTCTCTCACTCCCCCCCCCTCGACTCTTGCTTTCTTGTGCTCGAATCTTTTATTTTCAGCCTCCTTGCTCGGTAGGGGTCTGATACAGAAAGGGATTATGGAAGGATTAAAACTCTCTCCCTGACTTTCTCCTTGAGACCTCATAACCAGTTGACCATCAGAATTCCATCATTACACACACACACACACACACACACACACACACATAAACACTTGCACATGGCTGTAGAGGTTATGCAAGATTCAGGAATATTGGGACAAAGATTAAAAAATGCATGATGTGAACCTATACACATGCTTTTACACTTAAATATCAATTGACATAACTTAATCTCTATGAAAAGCTACACAGGTTAATTTTAGGAGACGGGCAGTGTTTGTCTCCTCGTATCATTTGTATGAACTGTCCAACCACATAGCTGATGATAATTTCGTTCATAGATAATTTATGATATATCTATTTAGAAATTAATTGGAATGTGCCTCCTGGACAAAGTGTAAAAATTGTCACAATTCTGGAGCAGCTAAAAATGCGAAAAATCTGAGTTGTTCCATCATAACATCCATGAGCCAATCATGTTCTAGTATGCAAATGTATTCTGTATATTGATTCTGAAATTTAGATTTCTTAATAGACATACTCCTCTCGCTTCTTATTTATTTATTTATTTATTTATTTATTTTGGTTGTCTTACTCATTGTGCATTATTTAGTATAAAACCCACATTGTATGAACTATAAATAATACGATTTCTGGTGGAGCGAGATTAGCGCAGGACTTCATAACACTGTAGTGAAATGAAACCATATTAAACTTATGCAGGAATGCGTACAGTCCAGATATATGAATATTTAAAGTCCTTTTATTAGTTTTAAAGTATATTAATCAGTAATATTTGCAGCGTGTTTTTGTACTTACAGTATGCTGCTATTTATGAAAGCCAGGCAGTTCTCTGAAACTTGCGTGCAAAGAGGCTGTGATAGCAGAGAATGATGG
Organism: Noturus placidus; assembly: GCA_022414735.1. Taxonomy (NCBI): domain Eukaryota; kingdom Metazoa; phylum Chordata; class Actinopteri; order Siluriformes; family Ictaluridae; genus Noturus; species Noturus placidus. The sequence continues at coordinate 41,600 of JAFFST010047272.1, read as the reverse complement.
TTCAGTGGGCCCAACGTATACCACATTGCAAAGCCATTATTGTTCTGGAAGAATCAGAAGCATGGACTTACCAATGCCATTCACATCCTTTCTGCTTTTCACACTCTGCTGCTCAATGTTATATGCCTTTTGTTGGTGTGAAAGAGATAGATAGATAGAGAGAGAGAGAGAGAGAGAGAGAGAGAGAGAGAGAGAGAGAGAGAGAGAGAGACGGGG